>MU261850.1:2500-7500 GCA_020310875.1 Ceratopteris richardii | reverse complement strand
AGATAGATAGATAGATAGATAGATAGATAGATAGATAGATAGATAGATAGATAGATAGATAGATAGATAGATAGATAGATAGATAGATAGATAGATAGATAGATAGATAGATAGATAGATAGATAGATAGATAGATAGATAGATAGATAGATAGATAGATAGATAGATAGATAGATAGATAGATAGATAGATAGATAGATAGATAGATAGATAGATAGATAGATAGATAGATAGATAGATAGATAGATAGATAGATAGATAGATAGATAGATAGATAGATAGATAGATAGATAGATAGATAGATAGATAGATAGATAGATAGATAGATATAGATAGATAGATAGATAGATAGATAGATAGATAGATAGATAGATAGATAGATAGATAGATAGATAGATAGATAGATAGATAGATAGATAGATAGATAGATAGATAGATAGATAGATAGATAGATAGATAGATAGATAGATAGATAGATAGATAGATAGATAGATAGATAGATAGATAGATAGATAGATAGATAGATAGATAGATAGATAGATAGATAGATAGATAGATAGATAGATAGATAGATAGATAGATAGATAGATAGATAGATAGATAGATAGATAGATAGATAGATAGATAGATAGATAGATAGATAGATAGATAGATAGATAGATAGATAGATAGATAGATAGATAGATAGATAGATAGATAGATAGATAGATAGATAGATAGATAGATAGATAGATAGATAGATAGATAGATAGATAGATAGATAGATAGATAGATAGATAGATAGATAGATAGATAGATAGATAGATAGATAGATATAGATAGATAGATAGATAGATAGATAGATAGATAGATAGATAGATAGATAGATAGATAGATAGATAGATAGATAGATAGATAGATAGATAGATAGATAGATAGATAGATAGATAGATAGATAGATAGATAGATAGATAGATAGATAGATAGATAGATAGATAGATAGATAGATAGATAGATAGATAGATAGATAGATAGATAGATAGATAGATAGATAGATAGATAGATAGATAGATAGATAGATAGATAGATAGATAGATAGATAGATAGATAGATAGATAGATAGATAGATAGATAGATATAGATAGATAGATAGATAGATAGATAGATAGATAGATAGATAGATAGATAGATAGATAGATAGATAGATAGATAGATAGATAGATAGATAGATAGATAGATAGATAGATAGATAGATAGATAGATAGATAGATAGATAGATAGATAGATAGATAGATAGATAGATAGATAGATAGATAGATAGATAGATAGATAGATAGATAGATAGATAGATAGATAGATAGATAGATAGATAGATAGATAGATAGATAGATAGATAGATAGATAGATAGATAGATAGATAGATAGATAGATAGATAGATAGATAGATAGATAGATAGATAGATAGATAGATAGATAGATAGATAGATAGATAGATAGATAGATAGATAGATAGATAGATAGATAGATAGATAGATAGATAGATAGATAGATAGATAGATAGATAGATAGATAGATAGATAGATAGATAGATAGATAGATAGATAGATAGATAGATAGATAGATAGATAGATAGATAGATAGATAGATAGATAGATAGATAGATAGATAGATAGATAGATAGATAGATAGATAGATAGATAGATAGATAGATAGATAGATAGATAGATAGATAGATAGATAGATAGATAGATAGATAGATAGATAGATAGATAGATAGATAGATAGATAGAGATAGATAGATAGATAGATAGATAGATAGATAGATAGATAGATAGATAGATAGATAGATAGATAGATAGATAGATAGATAGATAGATAGATAGATAGATAGATAGATAGATAGATAGATAGATAGATAGATAGATAGATAGATAGATAGATAGATAGATAGATAGATAGATAGATAGATAGATAGATAGATAGATAGATAGATAGATAGATAGATAGATAGATAGATAGATAGATAGATAGATAGATAGATAGATAGATAGATAGATAGATAGATAGATAGATAGATAGATAGATAGATAGATAGATAGATAGATAGATAGATAGATAGATAGATAGATAGATAGATAGATAGATAGATAGATAGATAGATAGATAGATAGATAGATAGATAGATAGATAGATAGATAGATAGATAGATAGATAGATAGATAGATAGATAGATAGATAGATAGATAGATAGATAGATAGATAGATAGATAGATAGATAGATAGATAGATAGATAGATAGATAGATAGATAGATAGATAGATAGATAGATAGATAGATAGATAGATAGATAGATAGATAGATAGATAGATAGATAGATAGATAGATAGATAGATAGATAGATAGATAGATAGATAGATAGATAGATAGATAGATAGATAGATAGATAGATAGATAGATAGATAGATAGATAGATAGATAGATAGATAGATAGATAGATAGATAGATAGATAGATAGATAGATAGATAGATAGATAGATAGATAGATAGATAGATAGATAGATAGATAGATAGATAGATAGATAGATAGATAGATAGATAGATAGATAGATAGATAGATAGATAGATAGATAGATAGATAGATAGATAGATAGATAGATAGATAGATAGATAGATAGATAGATAGATAGATAGATAGATAGATAGATAGATAGATAGATAGATAGATAGATAGATAGATAGATAGATAGATAGATAGATAGATAGATAGATAGATAGATAGATAGATAGATAGATAGATAGATAGATAGATAGATAGATAGATAGATAGATAGATAGATAGATAGATAGATAGATAGATAGATAGATAGATAGATAGATAGATAGATAGATAGATAGATAGATAGATAGATAGATAGATAGATAGATAGATAGATAGATAGATAGATAGATAGATAGATAGATAGATAGATAGATAGATAGATAGATAGATAGATAGATAGATAGATAGATAGATAGATAGATAGATAGATAGATAGATAGATAGATAGATAGATAGATAGATAGATAGATAGATAGATAGATAGATAGATAGATAGATAGATAGATAGATAGATAGATAGATAGATAGATAGATAGATAGATAGATAGATAGATAGATAGATATAGATAGATAGATAGATAGATAGATAGATAGATAGATAGATAGATAGATAGATAGATATAGATAGATAGATAGATAGATAGATAGATAGATAGATAGATAGATAGATAGATAGATAGATAGATAGATAGATAGATAGATAGATAGATAGATAGATAGATAGATAGATAGATAGATAGATAGATAGATAGATAGATAGATAGATAGATAGATAGATAGATAGATAGAGATAGATAGATAGATAGATAGATAGATAGATAGATAGATAGATAGATAGATAGATAGATAGATAGATAGATAGATAGATATAGATAGATAGATAGATAGATAGATAGATAGATAGATAGATAGATAGATAGATAGATAGATAGATAGATAGATAGATAGATAGATAGATAGATAGATAGATAGATAGATAGATAGATAGATAGATAGATAGATAGATAGATAGATAGATAGATAGATAGATAGATAGATAGATAGATAGATAGATAGATAGATAGATAGATAGATAGATAGATAGATAGATAGATAGATAGATAGATAGATAGATAGATAGATAGATAGATAGATAGATAGATAGATAGATAGATAGATAGATAGATAGATAGATAGATAGATAGATATAGATAGATAGATAGATAGATAGATAGATAGATAGATAGATAGATAGATAGATAGATAGATAGATAGATAGATAGATAGATAGATAGATAGATAGATAGATAGATAGATAGATAGATAGATAGATAGATAGATAGATAGATAGATAGATAGATAGATAGATAGATAGATAGATATAGATAGATAGATAGATAGATAGATAGATAGATAGATAGATAGATAGATAGATAGATAGATAGATAGATAGATAGATAGATAGATAGATAGATAGATAGATAGATAGATAGATAGATAGATAGATAGATAGATAGATAGATAGATAGATAGATAGATAGATAGATAGATAGATAGATAGATAGATAGATAGATAGATAGATAGATAGATAGATAGATAGATAGATAGATAGATAGATAGATAGATAGATAGATAGATAGATAGATAGATAGATAGATAGATAGATAGATAGATAGATAGATAGATATATAGATAGATAGATAGATAGATAGATAGATAGAGATAGATAGATAGATAGATAGATAGATAGATAGATAGATAGATAGATAGATAGATAGATAGATAGATAGATAGATAGATAGATAGATAGATAGATAGATAGATAGATAGATAGATAGATAGATAGATAGATAGATAGATAGATAGATAGATAGATAGATAGATAGATAGATAGATAGATAGATAGATAGATAGATAGATAGATAGATAGATAGATAGATAGATAGATAGATAGATAGATAGATAGATAGATAGATAGATAGATAGATAGATAGATAGATATAGATAGATAGATAGATAGATAGATAGATAGATAGATAGATAGATAGATAGATAGATAGATAGATATAGATAGATAGATAGATAGATAGATAGATAGATAGATAGATAGATAGATAGATAGATAGATAGATAGATAGATAGATAGATAGATAGATAGATAGATAGATAGATAGATAGATAGATAGATAGATAGATAGATAGATAGATAGATAGATAGATAGATAGATAGATAGATAGATAGATAGATAGATAGATAGATAGATAGATAGATAGATAGATAGATAGATAGATAGATAGATAGATAGATAGATAGATAGATAGATAGATAGATAGATAGATAGATAGATAGATAGATATATAGATAGATAGATAGATAGATAGATAGATAGATAGATAGATAGATAGATAGATAGATAGATAGATAGATAGATAGATAGATAG
>MU261849.1:0-86696 GCA_020310875.1 Ceratopteris richardii | reverse complement strand
GAAATCGGATATACCAGAAATGTCATATGAACTAACTGATTATTTGCGTGTACTAGTAAATTTTTGGTCTATTTAAAGAATGAGCTCGAGGAGTGAAATGATCGCCATTTGTACATGATGCTACTTTCTTGTAATGGTTTTTTCTTGATTGAAGCTATTATGATAACAATAAATTCTATTTTGTTCTATTTCAGCATCGTAACTCCTAGATCTTACTACATAGTATATCTTTATTCACATGCTCAGTTTTCTGTAAAGTTTGTATGTGATTTGATTCAGATTATCTTCTAATCATGCTGCTCTGGATTAGCGTGTCTTGAGAACTTTGTGTGAAATTTATGTGTTGCTTAACCCCAACACATTTGATGATCCTACTAATCAATTTTGTAATAAGACAAGAAATGAATTGCACATCAGTGGAGTATATTTGGAAACGTTTATTACACAAGGGCTCATGCTGCTATGTCTCAATTAGATACATTAGATAATTTGGACAAGTGGCACACTACAGTGGAAGACAAAGATATTGAAGAAATTGCTCTAGACCAAGAGGTGTAGGAACGATTGCAGCCAAAGCAAGGTGGTGGGAGGGTATTCAAGGAAGCTAATCCTCATAAGAGGAACTACAAGACAAGAAGGTGACTCCAGTTTGGCCCACTAAGGGGGGCCAGTAGATAAAGATCTAGAGGATATCCCAAGCCAAAGAATATGCACAAACACCACCTAATCCAGGGTCAAGATAGTAAATTTAGAGGAGGATCTAAAGAAGATGTGGATTGCCATGTCGTTGAGTTTGAAATTAAGTGAACAACCAATGGCTATGCCACGTTGTATGGTGATGCGATGAAATTGCAACAATTTTGCCGCTACCTTGGAAAGTAAGGCCAAATGCCAGTATGACATTGGGCACTTTGCAAACTATAATGCATTCAAAACAGCCTTTTTGCAAAGTTCTAGAAAAGAGAAGACTCTGACTTATGCGATTGTGAAAATTAAGAGCAATCACGCAAAGGCATATGTTAGTGAAAGACTATGCACAAAAATTTTGAATTTTAGTGGAAGGCTATAGGGCAGTGAGAGACGTACATATGAAATGTTAGCTGAGTATTTCTTGAAGGGATTAAGAAGGAGCTTGAGGAATGTGGTAGCTAGCATAGATGTAGCAGGTGGATTCAGTGTATTACTATTAGCTACGGTCAAAGTAGAAAAAAATTTCGAAAGGATAAAAGGTAAGTATGCTAACTTTGAATCATGAGATGGATCAAGGACAACATCAGACTCAGAAAATGATGCTATAGACACAGGTTGGGATAGTTAAATAAGGAAGTTTAAATAAAAAAGAATCGTAAGAATAAAGCTAAACATCTTAAAGATGAAGACTTGATAAATAAATTTAAAAATCTTGAATATTTGGTACCTCCACCAAGGGAGAAGGAATTCTGTGACATTTGTGAAAAATAGGGGCATAGTATGGCTTGATTTTGGTATAATCCAAAAGAATAGAGGGCAGCCTTCAAGATATGAGGAGACAAGTAAGAATGAAGTGGTAGTGAATCAGTAAAAACTTGTTAGAGGATGAGAAGGTTACAATCCAAAAAGACAAGGAAGGCCTCCATGGTAAGAGCAATAAAATCAAGAAGCTAGACCAAGGATGGTAATGCCACGTGTATATAGTTCTGTCCTAGATCATTGGATAAGCCAAATTCTCCATTATCGATAAAACATAGGGAAGAGAGAGGAGTGTCGGTGGCAAGGTATAATCAACCAAACCAATAAGCTCAAGCACAACAATAAAATCATCAAGGGTCTCAAGCTAATGTCATTTTGATCGAGTTAGCAAATGCAAACTCAAGTAGAACAACAAACCATCAAGGGGCTCAAGCTAATGTCATTTTGATTGAGTTAACAAATGCAAAGGAGCAGGTAGTAGATAATCTCAGACATAGGTACATAAAAAGACATATCCTATGAAGCAATAGAATTGTGACTATAATCAATGTTTGACATCAGAGGAGGTTGAAGTCCTTGCAGTAATAAGATCAAAACAAAAAGGAACAATAAACTCGAAGGAGCGAAAGGGGATTTAGCAAAGTAAGGTTAGTCAAGAAAAATTTGATTTAGACGATACAAAGTGTGTCATCGTTCAACACCAAGAAGTCAACAACAATATCAGTAGTGAAAAAAATAATGATTGTTTGAGGTATTTATTAATGCTCCTATACAAATATCATTGGACCAGTTATTAGCACTAGTTCCGACATTGAAGAAAAAATTATTAAATAGACTTTTGTTGTTGATAACATGGATCGGACCGATGTACATTTTATGGTACCAGCCATGAAAGCTTAGTTTAAGGATAGGAGGTTTCAAGAAGTATTATAAGGTGGTGGATCTAGTGTGAATATCTTTTCAAAAAAGGTATATAAATAACTGAATGTAGGTGAATTAGCTTTGGGCCCATTCCACGTCAGAATGGCTAATCAAACTAGAGACGTTTAACCATTTGGAATCTTGAAGAAATAAGAAATAAAAGTAGTAGGAATGATGTTTATGGTAATTTTTGTGGTTATTCACATTGCTCAATTTTCTGTACTTTTTATTCACATTGCTCAATTTTCTGTAAAGTTTGTATGTGATTTGATTCAGATTATCTTCTAATCCTTGTGCTCTAGATTAGCGTGTCTTGAAAACTTTGTGTGAAATTTTATGTGTTGCTTAACCCCAACACATTTGATGGTCCTACTAATATTGTTTGTAATAAGACAAGAAATGAATGTCACATGGATGGAGTATATTTGGAAAAGTTTATCAGACAAGGGCTCATGCTCCTATGTCTCAATTAGATACATTAGATAATCTGGACAAGTGGCACATTACAATGGAAGACCAAGATATTGAAGAAATTGCTCTAGACCAAGAGGGTGTAGGAACAATTGCAACCAAAGCAGGGTTGGTGGGAGGATATTTAAGGAAGCTAATCCTCATAGGAGGAACTACAAGGCCAAGAAGGTGACTCCAGTTTGGCCCACTAAGGGGGGCCAGTAGATAAAGATCTAGAGGATATCCCAAGCCAAAGAATATGCCACAAACACCACCTAATCCCAGGGTCAAGATAGTAAATTTAGAGGAGGATCTAAAGAAGATGTGGATTGCCATGTCGTTGAGTTTGAAATTAAGTGAACAACCAATGGCTATGCCACGTTGTATGGTGATGCGATGAAATTGCAACAATTTGCGGCTACCTTGGAAAGTAAGGCCAAATGCCAGTATGACATTGGGCACTTTGCAAACTATAATGCATTCAAAACAGCCTTTTGCTAAGTTCTAGAAAAGAGAAGACTCTGACTTATGCGATGTGAAAATTAAGAGCAATCACGCAAAGGCATATGTTAGTGAAAGACTATGCACAAAATTTTGAATTTTAGTGGAAGGCTATAGGGCAGTGAGAGACCTACATATGAAATGTTAGCTGAGTATTTCTTGAAGGGATTAAGAAGCAGCTTGAGGAATGTGGTAGCTAGCATAGATGTAGCAGGTGGATTCAGTGTATTACTATTAGCTACGGTCAAAGTAGAAAAAATTTCGAAAGGACAAAAGGTAAGTATGCTAACTTTGAATCATGAGATGGATCAAGGACAACATCAGACTCAGAAAATGATTATATAGACACAGGTTGGGATAGTTAAATAAGGAAGTTTAAATAAAAAGAATCATAAGAATAAAGCTAGACATCTTAAAGATGAAGACTTGATAAATAAATTTAAAAATCTTGAATATTTGGTACCTCCACCAAAGGAGAAGGAATTCTGTGACATTTGTGAAAATAGGGGCATAGTATGGCTTGATTTTGGTATAATCCAAAGAAAAGAGGGCAGCCTTCAAGATATGAGGAGACAAGTACGAATGAAGTGGTAGTGAATCAGTAAAAACTTGTTAGAGGATGAGAAGGTTACAATCCAAAAAGACAAGGAAGGCCTCCATGGTAAGAGCAATAAAATCAAGAAGCTAGACCAAGGATGGTAATGCCACGTGTATATAGTTCTGTCCTAGATCATTGGATAAGGCCAAATTCTCCATTATCGATAAAACATAGGGAAGAGAGAGGAGTGTCGGTGGCAAGGTATAATCAACCAAACCAATAAGCTCAAGCACAACAATAAAATCATCAAGGGTCTCAAGCTAATGTCATTTTGATTGAGTTAGCAAATGCAAACTCAAGTAGAACAACAAAACCATCAAGGGGCTCAAGCTAATGTCATTTTGATTGAGTTAACAAATGCAAAGGAGCAGGTGGTAGATAATCTCGGACATAGGTACATAAAAAGACATATCCTATGAAGCAATAGAATTGTGACTATAATCAATGTTTGACATCAGAGGAGGTTGAAGTCCTTGCAGTAATAAGATCAAAACAAAAGGACCAATAAACTCGAAGGAGCGAAAGGGGATTTAGCAAAGTAAGGTTAGTCAAGAAAAATTTGATTTAGACGATACAAAGTGTGTCATCTTTCAACACCAGGAAGTCAACAACAATATCAGTAGTGAAGAAAATAATGATTGTTTGAGGTATTTATTAATGCTCCTATACAAATATCATTGGACCAGTTATTAGCACTAGTTCCGACATTGAAGAAAAAATTATTAAATAGACTTTTGTTGTTGATAACATGGATCGGACCGATGTACATTTTATGGTACCAGCCATGAAAGCTTAGTTTAAGGATAGGAGGTTTCAAGAAGTATTATAAGGTGGTGGATCTAGTGTGAATATCTTTTCAAAAAAGGTATATAAATAACTGAATGTAGGTGAATTAGCTTTGGGCCCATTCCACGTCAAAATGGCTAATCAAACTAGAGACGTTTAACCATTTGGAATCTTGAAGAAATAAGAAATAAAAGTAGTAGGAATGATGTTTATGGTAATTCTTTTGGTTATTCACATTGCTCAATTTTCTGTACTTTTATTCACATTGCTCAATTTTCTGTAAAGTTTGTATCTGATTTGATTCAGATTATCTTCTAATCCTTGTGCTCTAGATTAGCGTGTCTTGAAAACTTTGTGTGAAATTTTATGTGTTGCTTAACCCCAACACATTTGATGGTCCTACTAATATTGTTTGTAATAAGACAAGAAATGAATGTCACATGGATGGAGTATATTTGGAAAAGTTTATCAGACAAGGGCTCATGCTCCTATGTCTCAATTAGATACATTAGATAATCTGGACAAGTGGCACATTACAATGGAAGACCAAGATATTGAAGAAATTGCTCTAGACCAAGAGGGTGTAGGAACAATTGCAACCAAAGCAGGGTTGGTGGGAGGATATTTAAGGAAGCTAATCCTCATAGGAGGAACCATAAGGACAAGAAAGTGACTCCAATTTGGCCCATTAAGGGGGCCTAGTAGATAAAGATCTAGAGGATATCCTAAGCCAAAGAATATGGCACAAACACTACCTAATCCCACGGTCAAGATAGCTAAATTTAGAGGAGGATCTAAAGAAGATGTGGATTGCCATGTGGGTGAGTTGGAATTTAAGTGAACAGTGAATGGCTATGCCACGTTGTATGGTGATATGATGAAACTACAACAATTTGCGGCTACCTTAGAAAGTAAGGCCATGAGCTTGTTTAGCCAGTATGACATTGGGCACTTTGCAAACTATAATGCATTAAAAACAGCCTTTTGCAAAGCTCTAGAAAAGAGAAGACTCTGACTTATGCGCTTAGAAAATTAAGATGAATCACGCAAAGGAATATGTTAGTGAAAGACTATACACAAAATTTTGAACTTTAGTGGAAAGGCTATAGGGCAATGAGAGACCTACATATGAAATGTTAGCCGAGTACTTCTTGAAGGGATCAAGAAGGAGCTTGAGGAATGTGGTAGCTAGCATAGATATAGCAGGTGGATTCAGTGTTTTATTATTAGCTACGGTTAGAGTAGAAAAAAATTTCGAAAGGACAAAAGGTAAGTATGCTAACTTTGAATCATGAGATGGATCACGGACAATATTGGACTCAGAAAAGGATGCTATAGACACAGGTTGGGATAGCGAAATGAGGAAGTTCAAATAAAAAAGAATCGTAAGAATAAAGCTAAACATCTTAAAGATGACGGCTTGATCAATAAATTTAAAAAGTTTGAATATTTTGTACCTCCACCAAAACAGAAGGAATTTTGTGACATTTGTGAAAAAGAGGGGCATAGTATGGCTCAGTGTTGGTATAATCCAAAGAATAGAGGGCAGCCTTCAAGATATGAGGAGAGAAGTAAGAATGTAGTGGTAGTGAATCAGTCAAAACTTGTTAGAGGATGAGAAGGTTACAAGGCCTCCATGGTAAGAGCAATAAAATCAAGAAGCTAGACGAACGAGGGTAATGCCATGTGTATATAGTTCTATCATAGATCGTTGGATAAGGTCAAATTATCCATTATCAGTAAAACATAGGGAATAGAGAGGAGTGTCGGTGGCAAGGTATAATCAATCAAACCAACAAGCTCAACCACAACAACAAAACCATCAGGCAGCTCAAGCTAATGTCATTTTGATTGAGTTAAAAATGCAAAGGAGCACGTGGTAGATATTCTCCGACATAGGTACATGAAAAGACATATTTTATGAAGCAATGGAATTGTGACTATAATCAATGTTTACATAAGAGGAGGTTGAAGTCCTTGCAATAACAAGATCAAAACAAAAAGGACCAATAAACTGGAAGGAGTGAAAGGGGATTAGGGAACGCGTGCAGAAGAGGATTTAACAAAGTAAGGCTAGTCAAGAAAAAATTGATTTAGACGATACAAAGTGTGTCATCGTTCAACACCAGGAAGTCAACAACAATATCCGTAGTGGAAAACATAATGATTGTTTGAGATATTTATTAATGCTCCTATACAAATATCATTGGAGCAGTTATTAGCACTAGTTCCGACATTGAAGAAAAAGTTGTTAAATAGACTTTTGCGACAATAGGTAAAAATAAGTGAGAATCACATGGCGGAATTAGTTGTTGATAACATTGATCGGACCGATATAGATTTTATGGTACTAGCCATTAAAGCTTAGTTTAAGGATAGAAGGTTTCAAGAAATATTATTAGGTGGTGGACCTTGAGTGAATATCTTTGCAAAAAAGGTATATAAAGAACTGAAGGTAGGTGAATTAGCTCTGAGGCCATTCCATGTCAAAATGGCTTATCAAACTAGAGACGTTCAACCATTTGGAATCTTGAAGAAATAAGAAATAAAAGTAGTAGGAATGATGTTTATGGTAATTCTTGTGGTTATTGAGATGTTAGAGTCAACATCTCCTTATGAAATGTTGCTAGGTAGACCATGATTTAGAAGTGCTAACGTCAAGCAAGATTGGGTCTTGAATGTGATGGTTATAACAAAAGGTAAAACAAAGGTGACATTGCATGCAAGGAAGAATATTTTACTTAAAGAGAAACCTCTCGCAGCTCAGACAATTAGTTTACTAGAAGAAGTTGAAGATGATGAAGAAGAGGAGTTTTTGAATGCCAATCCTATAGTGGTTCCTGTATTTAACATCGATGTCGAAGGCCTATTGCAATAAGACAAAATTCTATGGAAGCCAAGTGAGGAAGTTTTTCCAAGAAAAGAAATAGTAGGCACAAAATTAAGGAAGCTATGGGAAGCGAAGGGAGAAATTTCGACTAAAGAAGCCAAGGAGCAAGAAGTAAAGGAAGTTGAAGACATGGTAGAAAATCCTTTGACATCCTTGATGCATCCTGGACTTCTCGGGGAATTCCGGCTACCTTCACCAAATATGTTTTTTGTAGGCCTTCACAAGTAAGAGAGGAGAGAAAATCTCGACGACAGCGTAAAGTATTTGAGCCTTATTTAGAAGACTTCATGAGAGTTTTTATGGATGATTTTCTTGTCTTTGGTAAGCTCAGACAATCAATCTAGTAGAAGAAGTTGAAGATGATGAAGAGGAGGATTTTTTGAACTCTTAATCCACTTACATAGGGGCACATAAAGGGGATGGGGTCCTAATTAAAAGGATGAACGTGCGTATGATGTTTCACAAAGCCAAGAGTGGTCCTCCTCGAGGAGCTCTTGGTGGTGGGAGGCGGGGAGCCTGTACAAGGGCTAAAATTGGTCTGAAATTTAGGCCCTTGAGCCGGTTGTGCCAAACGAGAAGCTGACATGTTGGATGAGTGGTTCAGGTCATCCGATCGTTAACAGTGGCTGTTTATATAACTAATTACCACCTTTCAAGATCGATTCTCATGCAATCCATGTGCCCCTTATTTCAACCATGAGGAGTTAGTTGACCACCATAATTATGGGGATGAAAGTGATCAAAGGATGTTCTAACGTGGCTATGATGTTTCACAGAGCCAAGAGTGGTCCTGCGCAAGGAGCTCTTGGTGGTGGGAGGTGGGGAGCCCGTACAAGGCCTAAAATTGGTGTGAAATTTAGGCCCTGGAGCCGGTTGTGCCAAGCGAGAAGCTGACATGTTTGACGAGTGGTTCAGGTAATCCGATCATTAAAAGTGGCTGTTTATATAATTAATTACCACCTTTCCAGATCGATTTTCATGCAATCCATGTGCCCCTTATTTCAACCATGAGGAGTTCGTTGACCATCATAATTATGGGGATGAAAGTGATCAAAGGATGTTCCAACGTGGCTATGATGTTTCACATAGCCAAGAGTGGTCCTCCTTGAGGAGCTCTTGGTGGTGGGAGGCGGGGAGCCCATACAAGGGCTAAAATTGCTGTGAAATTTAGGCCCTTGAGCCGGTTGTGCCAAGCGAGAAGCTGACATTGCATTCGGAACGTGCCAAAACCCTAAGATTGAATGTCTATTTGCATGATTTCGATACCCAGAGGTCTTGATAAGCCTCTTTGTATTGATTTCGAGACACGATCGATGCAAGCGATTAGGCCCATCCAAGATTTCTAGATGAGCCTAATCGCTTGCATTGGTCGTGTCCTAGATTCATGCACAAATAGGCTCATCAAGACCTCTTGATATCAGAATCATGCAAATAGACAGTCAATCTTAGGGTTTTGCATGTTTCGGATGCAATGGTAGCATTATTTTCTTGAAATTATGAGCCAATAGCAAGATAGGAAACTTCACGACCGATGCAAGGGAAATAAGCTAGTCAAAGGTGTGTCAAACGCGTGTAATCGCTTGTATCAATCGTATCGGGTATGAAGCACAAGTATGCATGGGTGATGAAGAGAGAAATTCTATGAACATTGAAAATGTGAAATGGTGAAGGGGACTCGTATTTATAGTCGAGGAGGACGGGGTAACGCTCACATGACGTGGACCAATAAGCGAGTCACTACAACATATGAGGGGCATACCAACGCTGCATATACCGAGGGTCATAGTCGACGTCAGTATGGGCCTCAAAAAATGTGACTTGGAGATACTGATGGTCAAGTAACCGTCAGTATGACCGTTTTAAACGGATCATCGGTGTGGCCTGCACCCGCTGGTATGTGTGTCGGTATATGCGTCATTATAGGCATCGGTATGAGCGTCGATATAAGCGTCGGTAATTTGCTGTGAACTACTGACGCCCATACCGGCACCCATACCGGCGACGAGATTTAAACATACCGCGAACCCGAGAGCAAAACTTCACATTTTTGCACGTGTTTGAATACTGTTGGTCTTCTGTCGAACTTGTACGCGCGAACCAAATTGCAACCTGCATTGTCTTGTGCACACACACACACAGATCTCTCTCTCTACACACACACACAATCTCTCTCGGTTTAGATCTCACATCTTGGTAAGTGCTGCGCATACTGTTAGCATTTGTGTGTCTCTATGCTTTAGGTTTTTATAATTTCTCTTTTCTTCGATTTTTTAGAAGCTCTTTGGCGTCGATTGTTTGGAATTGGACGATAGACGACATACATCACGCTTTGACGACAACGATCCAAAAGAGGGGCATACTTGTAAGTGATTGTCTTATTCTCGATTGATAGAGAGAGAAGGAGAGAGAGAGAGAGAGAGAGAGAGAGAGAGAGAGAGAGAGAGAGAGAGAGAGAGAGAGGGAGAGAGAGAGAGAGAGAGAGAGAGAGAGAGAGAGAGGAGAGAGAGAGAGTGAGAGATAATGAATAATGAAAGAAAGGAAGATAGAGATAGGAAAATAGAGCATACACGCACACACATACACACACATTTACACACATACATGTACACACATGCATACATACACACATACATGTACACACATGCATACATACACACATACATGTACACACATGCATGCTTACATACACACACCTATACACACATGCATGCTTACATACACACACACATATACACACATGCATGCATACACACACATACAAATTTACACACATGCATACATACACACACATGCATACACACATACACACATACATACACACATATATATACACATATGCATACATACACATACACACACACATATACACACATACATACACACACACATATATACACACATATACATACATGCATGCATACATACACACACATATACACACATGCATGCATACACACATATACACATATACACACATGCATACATACACACACATGCATACACACATACATACACACACATATATACACATATGCATACATACACATACACACACACATATACACACATACATATATATACACATATACATTCACACACACATATACACACATGCATGTATACATACACACACATACACATACACACACATGTATACACATGCATACACATACACACACATGCATGCATACATACACACGTACACACACATGCACACACATGCATGCCTACATACACACACATACACACACATACACATACACACACATGTATACACATGCATACATACACATGGATACATACACACGCACACATGTACACATGCATACATACACACAAATATATATACACATGTATACATACACACATTTAATCCTATTTTTATTTTGAAGTTTTTTTTTACATCAAATATATAAAAATAGGATTAGGGTTTTTACGCTATTTACACATACATACACATATATAATATATATATACATGTATATAGACATGTATACAGAAATATACATATTTTAGGTCTAGATATTTAAGATTAGGTTTTTAGAGTTTAGGCATACATATCACTCAATTATATTTATATTAAGGAAAAATATAGAGAAAAATAAGAAAAAAAATTTGAATATATAAATCAGTATATATATAAAATATGATTAGGGTTTGAGGATTAGGGGTTTAGATTTTGATAGGTGTTTAAGTATTTAGGTTTTAGTATTTCAGATTTAAGTCTAAGTCTTTCTGATTAGGGTTTTAGGGTTTTAATACATAGATAACATATATACACAAACACACATATACATATAATACATACATACATGTAGATACACATGCATACAAAAATATACATATTTTAGATTTAAATCTTTAAGATTAGGGTTTTAAGGTTTTAACACCTACATAACATATATGCACACACATACACATGCACATATAATACATATATACATGTATATACACATGTATACATAAATATACATATTTTAGGTCTAGATCTTTAAGATTAGGGTTTTAGGGTTAAGACATACATATCACTCAATTATATTTATATTAAGAAAAAATATAGAGAAAAATAAGAAAAAAAATATGAATATATAAATAAATATATATATATAATATGATTAGGGTTTTAGGATTAGGGGTTTAGATTTTGATAGGTATTTAAATATTTAGGTTTTAGTATTTCAGATTTAAGTCTAAATCTTTAAAATTAGGGTATACACACATACACATATATATGTACATACATGTAGATACACATGCATACAAAAATATACATATTTTATATTTAAATCTTTAAGATTAGGGTTTTAGGGTTTTAACACCTACATAACATATATGCACACATACACATGCACATATAATACATATATACATGTATATACACATGTATACAGAAATATACATATTTTAGGTCTAGATCTTTAAGATTAGGGTTTTAGGGTTTAGAAATACATATCACTCAATTATATTTATATTAAGGAAAAATATAGAGAAAAATAAGAAAGAAAATCTGAATATATAAATAAATATATATATATAATATGATTAGGGTTTTTAGGATTATGGGTTTAGATTCTTATTGGTGGTTAAGTATTTAGGTTTTAGTATTTCAGATTTAAGTCTAAATCTTTAAAATTAGTGTTTTAGGGTTTTAACACCTACATAACATATATACACACATACACATACACATATAATACATATATACATGTAGATACACATGCATACAAAAATATACATATTTTAGATCTAGAATTTTAAGATTAGGGTTTTAATTAAATATATATAATTAAATATATAAAATTAAGTATATAAAAATAGGACTACATACTGAAAAAATCTGAATATATAAATAAATATATATATAAAATAAGATAATTATATACATAAATAAATATAAAAAGAACTATTGTTTAAATAATTTAATTAAATATATAAAATTAAATATATAAAAATATGATTACCTAATGAAAAAATCTGAATATATAAATAAATATATATATAAAATAGGATAATTATATAAATAAATAAATATAAAAAGAACTAATGTTTTAAAAATTTTAATTAAATATTTATAATTAAATATATAAAAATAGGATTAAGTAAGGAAGAAATTTGAATATATATATAATGTATATATATATATAAGGTAGGATAATTATATAGATAATAAAAAATGATAAGAACTAGTATTTTAAATAAATAAATGAAATATATATGATTAAATATATAAAAATAGATTTAAATTTAATCATTTTAAATAGAGTGAATATATATACAATACACAAACACACATACTTATACACCTATCTATATGCACATATATATACATATACACATATATATACACATGCATATATATATATATATATATATATATATATATATATATATATATATATATATATATATATATATATATATATTATATATACATATATATACACATGTTTTAGGTGTAGGTCATTTGGATTAGGGTTTTAGGGTTTTAACACCTACATAACATATATACACACATACTTATACACATATAATACATATATACATGTATATACACATGTGTATATAAAGATAGAGAGTTTAGGATTAGATCTTTAAAATTAGGATTTTAGGGTTTAGGCATACATATAACTCAATTAAGAGGAAAAAAATCTGAATATATAGATAAAATAAGATAACTATATAGATTAGGGTTTTAAAATTAGGGTTTTAAGTTTTTTTAGGTATTTAAGTATTTAGGTTTAGTATTTCATATTTAAGTCTTTAAGAGTTAGATTTTTAGGTTTAATAAAAAAACAAGTGTTCTAAAATGTCCATATTGTAGCAGATGGCTTCTTTGGATCCTGAAGAGAGAATAGAATGTCCTTGCACACAGTGCAAGTATCAAATTTATCGGAAACGACGGATTTGTACTGCACATGTTAGAGAGCATGGATCCTTTGATAGGAGTCGACTGGAAAACCTACGTTATCATTCGCATGGTCCCCCATGTGAGCAGATGGACCCAAACGACATTGCACCAGTAACGTCTTGTGGAAAAAAGAGAGCAAAAAAGGACTTAGACGTACAAGCAAGCACTAATAATATTACATAGAATGAGCATATGGAAGAGATGCTTGAAGCATTTTATGAGATGGACGAAGATCATGATGGTCAAGAAGGTGTCGAGATGGACACAACAGAAATTCCACGATCAAAAGTTGATGAAGAATATGAAAACATGCGAAGATTAGCTCGTTTACCGCTTTACAATGGAGCAAAGATATCTGTACTACATGCTTCACTCGCGATGCTCAATCTGCAATCCATTTATGGATGGTCAGATAGTAGTGTCACTGAATTGTTCAGGTAAGTGGAGAACAAATTGGCTTTCATTGTTGTATCACAATAACTTCAGTTACTAATATCATTTTAATTGCTTATTGCAGGCTTCTTGAAGATCAATTTTTGCCAGAGGGCAATGACATGCCTCCAACATGGGGAGATGCGAGAAAACTTTTACAATCCATTGGAATGGATTGTACTAAAATTCATGCTTATCCGAATGATTGCATTCTCTTTCGGAATGAGTATGAGCATCTCCATGTATGTCCAAAGTGTGGAGCAAATAGATTTAGAGAAGCCGTTGTAGGCGAAGCAATCCCCGCAAAGGTTCTTCGCCGCTTTCCTATCATTCCACGAATTAAGAACATGTTTAGATGCAAATCTATAGCTGAGTTAATGTCATGGCATACAAAGAGCAGGTCTATAGATAATGTAATGCGAGTGCCAGCTGACTCTGATGCTTGGAAGCACATAGATAGTAAGTGGCCAGAGTTTGCTAGTGAGCCTCGGTCCATACCTCTACGCCTAGCTATAGATAGAGTGAATCCATTTGGATTACGTAGTTCTTCATGGAGCACATGGCCTGTATGTTTGGTCAATTATAATATCCCACCATGGTTGGCCACAAAGAAAGGTCATTTATTATTAGCTGCACTTATTGTACCAGGTAAGTATAAGGTAAAAAACATGGATGTATATCTTGCACCACTTGTGGAAGAAGTGTGCATTTTATGGGATGGGATTACTGTGCGTGACATGTCTCAACCTATAAGAAAACGAGACGTGTAAGTGCAATGCATACTTATATGGACGATGCATGATTGGCCTGGTTATGGTGATTGTTCAGGTTTATCGATTTCGGGTTACCATGCTTGTCTTTTATGCGGACCACGACTCGAAGCACGCTATTCCAAAGCACTACGTAAAACTGTCTATGAAGGACATCATCGATATTTGCATGATGGAAATGTTTTATGTGAAGGACAAATTGGTCGACAAGCCAATACCAAATGAAAGTTAGCGATTGGAAACAACTGTGGGATTCAAAAAATCCAGTTGCTGGCATAAAAGGGTTGTCCATTTTTCATGAACTCCCTTATTGGAGTGAATTGGTGATCAATCATTTGGTAGACCCGATGCATATTTTTAAGAATATGGGAGAGATGCTTTGGAAAACTTTGATCGAAAAGAAAGAAAGCAAAGCACAAAGGGAGGACTTAGAAGAGCGAGGTCGTATGCGAGAGTTGTGGGCAATTACTAAGCCCAACGGAACAATATCGTTACCAAGAGCTCCTTGGGTGCTTTGCAGGATGGAAGAGCAACAAGTGAAGAAAACAATTTCAGAGTTTCGTACACCTACTGGATGCATGAGGTGTCTAAAGATTGCTTTCACATGAAACGATGATCTTGCAGGACTCAAGTCTCATGATTGGCACAAGTTTTTACTGTTTGTGCTCCCTATAGCCCTAAAAGATTGTCTTTCAAAGGATGTATGAAAAACCATTTATAAGATTAGTTCTTTAGTATGGTGGATATCTTCTAAAGAGATAAATAGAGATAGCATAGAGAGTGCGAAACTCAATGCTATTGAGGCTCTTTGTATGGTAGAGAAATACTTTCCCATAAGTATTCTCACTATTCAACTTCATTTACTGGTTCATGTGGTAGATGAAGTTGCAATAGCAGGAACTGTCCATAGTCGATGGACGTTCTTCTTAGAGCACTTTATGAAGACATTAAAAGGGTTTGTTCGACAAAGAGCACGTCTAGAGGGTAGCATGGCAGAGGGATGGCTTGTACAAGAATCTCTTGTATTCATAACTGAGTTTCTACGTATATCGGATCCCGAAATGCCTCGCTTATGGAGTGATGATGAAGGTGTTCGTCTTGTAGGCGATGAACCACAAGGTAAAGGATTGCAAAGAAAATGGATGCAGCTTTCAGAGAGAAGGCAATGAAGTTTTGCATAGTTAACTCTGCGCCTATGCAAAAGTGGTTAGAAAGGTATGAACTTGCCAAGGAAACTAACACAAAGGAAAGAGCTTAGTTTCGAAGAAATTGTTCCACTCGATTTTCACCTCTTCCTGAAAATCTTTGACCTCTCCCACCTTTTCCAATGAGCAGATTGCTAGATACAGGTGTTTCATAAGCAAAGGCAGTAGGTGAAGATATCTCTGAAGAAGAAGAAGAACTCGCAAAAGGATGTGATTAGGAGTATATTAAATACGGTGCACTATGGTCTCATGGGCGACACTTTCGAATCGCACGAATCGATCAAAATAGGTCTACTTTTGATAGTGGAGTGACGGTGAATTTTTTGCAAAAAAGTAGAGCGAGTGCAAGAGATGATAATGCTCTAGAAGGTGATTTAGATTATTGTGGTGTGATTCAAGACATCTTGAAACTATCTTTCAGATAGTTTGATTACTTTGTTTTTGATGTGAAATGGTTCAAAGTAGTCACCTCTGGAAGAAACACAACAGTGAGATGGGATAAGAGCAGTTTGCTTCAAATAGACTCCACAAGATTATGGACAGAAGAAAGGGATACATTTGTACTTCCCGAACACTGTGAGCAAGTTGTTTTTATGCCAGATTCAAAAGACCCAGAGTGGCTATTTGTTTTACAAGTCACTCCACGTAGTAGACAAATTTCTGAAAACATAGATGTAGAAGAGAGTCCATCTCTAGTGGACTCAGAGATTCATTCGATAGTCGAGGAGGAAGAGATCATTGTTCGAGAAGAAGAGGTCATTGAAGAAGAGGTCATTGTTCAAGAAGACGAAGCAATAGATGATGATCAGGAGGAAACCAGCATAGCAAGCGATTTAGAAGCCATCCACATAGAGATGGATAATCTTGGTGCCTCGGATCTTCAAGAGGATGCTAGAATAGAGGACTTTTGAATAAAACACTTGTACGTACTAATTTTTGTTTTTTTGTTTTGTTTACTCTCTATATTACTTTTCTTATCGCATGCTAATTATTTGAGTTCTTTTATTATAGAGCACGATGGGAGACAGTCCTCCAGTCACTCCACATTCCATGACAGAGGAGCAGTTTTTGGAGTTCATCTCTCAGGTTCCTTCTACGTATATGGCCGATGCATCACAGTATTGGATCGCTCATGGTAGCACTCCTCCTGGCCTCACTCCTCGCGGCCTTACTCCTGCCGGCCTCACTCCCGCTAGCCTCACTCCCGCCGCTGTCACTCCTGCCGGTGTCACTCCTGCAGGTGGTGCTACTCCCGTAGGAGCTATGTCTCCTAGCTTTGTGATTCCACCACGACCATCTTTGCATCCATCTCCTACTGGGTCTACTAGTAGACATGCGCGTTCGACACCTCAGCACGATACAGGTTCTGGCCTGTCTCGTAGATCGAGGTCACACTCTGGAGTAGGAGGTTCTAGGAGTGGATCTACAGGTAGGTGTGGAGGCGGAGGAGGCGGTTGTTGTGGAGGCAGTGCGACGGACGTTGTGTCGCTCGCTTCTACTCCTAGGAGGAGTACCTCAGATGTAGGTACGCCACGCAATACACCACGTGGAACACCACGTACACCTTGGGGTGCTCATGACCATGATGACTCCAAGGTGTATAGTATCCGAGATGGAGCTCCGATGATGGATGCGGCTCGCAAAGCAATGCGTGCACGCATATGACAGCTTTGCTCCATCTAGTTTGGACACTCCATCATGTTGAAATGGAGTGAACAGGATAAAAATCGGAAGAAATTATATCACACAGACGATTTACCAGGAGTTTCGACCAGCCGATGGACAATCTATTGTCAGTTCAGAGTGGATTCTGCACACCGCATGTGAGGTCATGTCCCATCGACAATCCGAGGCACGTGATGCATTCAGAGAAGGCTTACCAAAGCCTGTATGGTTAGATGCTGAGGAGTGGGACATGATTCGTGACGAGCAGCAGTAGACTCCTGATCAATATTGCCAACAGCGAAATGCGGCAGCCACACGCTTAGATATGATTGGACCATCACATTTGGGCAGCAGCAGATATGACATGATGCGTCATGAGTTTGTAAGTACCATTTCATTTATTGAATTTATTTGTGTTAAATTTCTCATCTATGTTTCTCTAATCTTTTTATATTTGTTTCAGGAGCTCGCAATGGGTCGTCCTCCAACACGAACGGAGGAATCTTACGAATATAGTCATGGGTTGACTACACCATTGCACGACTTGGAGGGACGCGGTGCGGTAGTTTCATGGGAGCATTTGCGATGAGGTAATTAATTTATAAACTTGGTTTTTACTTGTTGTTTGTAATTTTCATGTGAATTTATCTCATTCCATTAATTTTCTTTGTTGCAGGACTGTTGATATGGAACATTCTTTGCATGTGTATGGTAGTGGAAGACCAATATTTTGTATTTGATTTTCATATGGCAATACATTGCTTTGCCACATTTTGTAAAAGCGTCATATATGACAGTGGTTTGCCACACTCTTGTACATGCTTCATTATTGAAATATATAACTTCTTTTGTACATAGTTCATAGTTCATTCTGATTATCTCTTTTGTGTCCAATAATACTTTGTTTCATGAAATCATATTTCGGTTGTCATTAGAGTACACATCACATGTACTCGGTTTTTTTTGGGCAGAGTGTGTTGTCTTTTGTTAAGCAACATCATGGTAATGTTGCTGTAGCAAAAGACAAAACACTCTGCCCAAAAAAAATTTTGCAAGTATGGTCGCCGATATACGCGACGGTACTCCCAGTAGTGTCATCGGAATAACCATCGGTACTTCCAGCAGGTGATGGTATAGGCGACGGTACTTCCAGTAGACGCCTCGGTATGAACATCGATATTACCGGCGTATATACCGATGCATATACGAATGCATATACCGATGCATATACCGATGCATATACCGACTCTTTGGTACCGATGCGCAAACTGACCTTTACACAGGTGTCACGACAAATTAAGCCGCGTTCATTTTCCTCGGTAAAAACCTCGGTATACAATTGATCTGTTGTAGTGAGTGCCACATGGCAAAAGGACATTGGGAATCATAATGGCTAGATGACATGGCTTACTCCAATGATGGCATGTGGCATTGTACGTTGGGATTTGCAATGGCTAGATGACATGGACCAATCACACACTGCCACATGTCACCAACAGTCAACTCATTTCAGAGACCTATTTAAGCTCCTCTATTCTTTTTTTTTCATTTTTTTGTGAACTCCTTGCTACCACCGACTTGCCATTGTCTTCGAGTTTTTACATGCTTTTCAAAACTTTCCATAGACCACATTCTGTGTGAGGATTTAGGGACATTCGAGGATTTTCGGATGACCCTAATCGCTTGCATCGGTCATGTTTCTTGAGTGCTTTGTGAAAGTCCTTTTAATTAGTTTTTCTGCTTTTTAAATTTGTTCCAAGCTTTTAAACTCTTTTTTGTGCAAGTTAACACGACCGATACAAGCGATTAGGGACATCGGAGGATTTCGAGATGACCCTAATCGCTTGCGTCGGTCGTGTTTCTTGAGTGCTTTGTAAGAGCCTTTTTACATTAGTTTAAATTTTTGCTTTTAAATTTCTTCCAAGCTCTTAAACTCTTTTTTAAAATTTCTCTTCTTTGTCCTAGCTATAATCCTCGGATGTCCCTAATCGCTTCATACCCAATACGACCGATGCAAGCGATCACATGCATTTGACCGGCCTTTAACTAGCTTATTTCGCTTGCATCAGTCGTGAACTTCCCTATCTTACTATTGGCTTATAATTTCAAGAAACTAATGCTACCATTGCATCAGGAACGTGCCAAGACCCTAAGATTGACTACCTATTTGCATGATTCTGATATCGAGAGGTCTTGATGAGCCTATTTGTGCATGAATCTAGGACACGACCAATGCAAGCAATTAGGCTCATTTGGAAATGTTGGATGGTCCTAATCACTTGCATCGGTCATGTCTGGTTTTTAATACAAAAAGGCTTATCAAGACCTCTGAGTATCGAAATCATGCAAATAGACAGTCAATCATAGGGTTTTGGCACATTCTAGACGCAATGGTCGCATTATTTTCTCGAAATTCTTAACTAATAATAAGATAAAAAAGTTCACATGCAATCTAAGCTTCAAGATGACCTCCTTTGGACACGAGCAATTCAAGCGACTAGGCTGATGCAAGCGATTAGGCCCATCTGATATACTCTGATGACGCTAATCGCTTGGATTGGTCGTGTCTCATGCTTTGTTTCTGCTTGTGTTTCCAGTTATTTCTATGAATTTAAAAGTGACATTGGACTTTTTCTGACCTAGGTTCTCAATTTTTCCCATAGTTATCTATATTGGATGAAGACAACTACATTGGCACGGGGAAGGGAACAAGGAAAACCATAGAGGAGAAAGGAAAGACAAAGATGGATATTCATTCAGTGATCCACTATCTTCCAAAATTGAATCCAAAATTGTTTTGTGTTATTCATAAGAAATATAGTGAAGAGGCAGATTTTGCACTATTCTCCTTGAGGAATCTTTCAAGATACATGGGTTTTACTTCAATACCCTTTAATGCATACAGAGTTTTGCTACTTGAAAGAACAGTTGCATTTAGAATTTTTGGATATGCCCTAGGATTCAATGCTTCAAGGGCGGGCTACTTCCTTTGTTACTCAAGCTATGCAATGGCTGTAGGGGTGTCAGATGTTAAAAGTATTGTTGGCTACAAGAGAAAAGAGTACCTCAGATATAGAGGAGATTTGCTAGAGCCAAGTTCATTCAAAAGACTCAAGAAGGATTAAATATATTTCTTTTCAAAGCTTACTACTCATGAAATGTACATAGATACACATATTTATTGCCCAAAGGGATACAAGACATTGCAAATATAAAGGATGTAATCTTTTTTTGTGTAATTGATCCATGTCCTAATATTAATCCTTATTGATCCATGATCTATTTTTCTGTAGTGAAAGTCCTATTTATCTGATGATAATAATCTTTTTTTTTGTAGGTTATGTCTAGGACAAAGAAGACAACAAGGACTTCTCTCCAATCATAACATGGAAACTTCGAAGTGTAAGCCTTGCCATACATTTTGTTGTGTTCTATTTTAAAGCCTTGCCATCCATTTTAAATTTAAGTTTACCTTGCAGTGATGCTAAGCTTCTCAAAATGCATATTAATCAAAACATTAAAGGAATTCCTAAATTGAATGAAGAAAAAAGGTTTGGATACATTCAAATACATGTGCCATTACAAAAAGACAACACCTCATGTGGCTGGAGAGTGATTGCAAATGCGGTAAGGTTCTTGGAAAGCAGGTTTTACAATCCTGAGTTAAACTGTGAGACTATCCAGATGCTTGGATGATCTTGATCAAGGAGAGAGCAATAAATGCCATTACGAAACATGCAATATGCCCTTATGATCCAAACACACCTTCACCACCACACCACATAAAAAGAAGTCTAAAGAAAAGAAGAAAGGGTTTCCTATTCACTCCCCATTGAAGCATGGGCCAAAGAATAAGAGTAGAGGTGAGGGCTCCAAAAAGGACAGAAAGAAGGGTGAAACATTATTTTGTGATACCGTGCTTGATGCAATGGCTGGTCATAAAATGTATAGTTTTCATGATGGTTTCTTCGCGTATAATGAGATTAAGGCTATTGAAGGGGATCATCATAAAATAGCTTTTATTACTGAATTTGGAGTCGGTTATGAGTTTTAGCCTAAAAAATGGACCACTGTCCTTCAATTATGTGGCGCGTAAAGTATTTGAGCCTTATTTAGAAGACTTCATGAGAGTTTTTGTGGATGATTTTCTTGTCTTTGGTAAGCTAAGACAATCAGTTTAGTAGAAGAAGTTGAAGATGATGAAGAGGAGGATTTTTTGGACTCTTAATCCACTTAGATAGGGGCACATAAAGGGGATGGGGTCCTAATTACGGGGATGAACGCCCGTGATGTGGCAGCCGTTGCGAATACGCAAGTCGACTGGAAGGAAACACCAGAAGCTCACATTTTCAAGGCCAACCTTCCTGGTACGTGTTTTGTCTGTGTAGCTTTCACAAGATTCAAACATCTAAGACTTTTCAATCGTGTGCATCGTCGTTGTGGCGATCTGAGAGACTCGTGCATCGATTTCTGAGTAGCAAGTCATCTAAGTACGTCTTTTCTTTGTCGACGCAGGTCTGTCGAAGGATGAAGTGAAAGTGCAGGTAGAGGAAGGTCGGGTATTACAAATAAGTGGGGAGCGGAGAAAAGAAGAGACTACGCAAGGAGAAAAGTGGCATCGCGTCGAGCGAGTTCATGGGTCGTTTCTACGCAGATTCCGTCTTCCCGAAAATGTCAAAGTGGAGGAGGTGATGGCGGGAATGGAGAATGGAGTCCTAACTGTGACTGTTCCGAAGATGGAGAAGCCTTCCGCTAAAACGATTGACATCACATGCAACTAGAAACCTTTCGTTATTAACTTGAACGATCGAGGCAGTTAACTGGTGTATGTGAAAACCAATGATGCTTTGCAGGCTTTCTTATAGTTGATATTTAGCACACTGCAGGCTGGCTGAATGTTGAATCTAGAAACGCCATACTCCCATGGACGCTTACATTTGAGTCTTCTGAATCCTGTTTTGATCCGAATATATAGGATGAGTTTGGCGTGGCCACTCTCTGTGTACAGACGTGAATATATAATTGAAACTATCTTTTGTCACCAATATCAATTGTACTATGCACGAAGTTTCGCAGTTTTTGTAATATTTTGAATCCGTGTCAACACGAATCGTTCTGATTCTGTCCGTCTGTCCTTAAGCCCGTTCTCTCCAGTCTCTGACTCCGAGCTAATGATGCCTGCCGTGACCTCTGATCTTGGTGGTTAAACGTCTGGTTCCTGTAATGTTAGACTTGAAACGAAGAGCACAATGTGGAACTATAAATATCTAAAGAAAATGTGGAAATTTTGATTTTTCCCATTCTCGCATGTATCTATATTTTCTTATGATAGGTTCCAATCACTATCTGTTAGAGGCTGTAACTTGCCAAAACTGAAGGCAATTGAAGTGATTTCACTTTGAGGTACTCAAGGAAGATAAATAAATAGAGTTTTTCAGGTCCTTAAATTGTTTTGGGATGATGAAAGATGTATTATTGAGCCGGTTTGTGGCTATTTTTGTAATATTTATGGCAAGAAATGAAGGGGAGACTCGCTCGCCATAGTGCATACTATCTTTTTAGTCACCAGCACAAACGAACTTTGTACTTATCTATGCAGACCTACAAAGACAACATAGAAAAATAAAGAGTAGAGAGTTTCTCTTCATTTTATGCAGGTTTTGAATGGCCATTTGGCTTTTCGAGCAAACACTAACAGTCATGACATTGCTTTTGCCCCAAATGGACGTTTTGAATCTTTCGTTTTGTGATCTGGTGATAAAAGTGAAGAGATCCTTGCTACATTCAAATTGTCTTGCCAATTCTTGAGCATGGATAGCAAGGAAGGAAAGCAGTTGCACATTGTGATGAATTTATTGCCACATGCATGCTTGATAGCATGAATCGTTCAACCTTTGAGGAACCATTCTAGATATTCTTTGCGCATCTTTAAGAACATTAATAGAACATGAAGATTGATATCTTTTTTTTTTTTTAATCTAAATGATTAATACATATAAGAATATGAAGTATTTTGTTAATAGAGTATGCAACATTTGTATATGTTACCAAAGATTGGTAAATATAATACTCTCTTTAAAGACATTGAGAATTATCTCAAGAAATGACTATAATTATGGATGGAAAATTGGCTCAATCAATTGACAGTTTTTGGCATTCGGATGGAGAATTCGCTCAATCAGTTGACAGAGCTTTTGGCATTGGGATGGAGAATTCTCTCAACCAATAGACAGTTTTTACCCTTGGCAATTACCTCACCCTATTAGATTATCTTTTTTTGCATGCACATGCATGAAAAAGAAAACTATCTGACCAGGTTAACTAAATGAGGATGGGGTTGACACTCATCTCAAAGCATTAACACTTCATTTTCAAAACCTCCACTAAGATATTCAAAGAAAACAAGAATACCAAAGAAGTAAAGAGGTTTTGAAACCTTGTAACTAAGAAAATTTCTTAGAGCCTTGGACTTTAATTATAGGATTATAACTAAGATTTAGAGCGGTATATGTATATGTACTCGAGAGGAAACGAAGTATGAAAAGAAAAATTATGTGGCTATACATTAGATTATGGCAACTTCATTAGACTTCATTAGACTATAGGATTTCTAAAGGAAATGACATAAGGCTTCACCATAAGCATTGTGCATGAGAAATTGTATAAGTTTGTGAGGTTTTATAGAAGATTTTTGTATTTTATACACCTTCGGTGTAAAACCTTCAAGGGAGTCTCATCATATGAATATGAGACTATGGAGTGACTTCGTTTTACAAACATGAACTACCATTGAGCTTTTCACTAAGGAGAGTAGTGGAAGAGAGAAAATTGAGCGACCATCTTTATTTATCATGGGCTCCCACCTAAGAGCTCTCTCATCTGTTCTTTTCCCAATCACCTTTCCTATATAAATAGTGGTTCATGATGCAACACTTGCCAACCACCTATCCACGGTCCTAAGTTAATATAATAGTTCCTTTCCCTTAGTTCCATTTTTTCCTCAATATGGCATTGGAAGGCATTTGGTAAAGTTTCTATACTCCTCACTCCCATTGGCCGCTATTGTCATATCCTTCCCCTTCAGAAGACTCTTGAGACGTCAAAACAAAAAGTGGAAATCCATCTTGTAAAGTGTCTACTACCTCCCATTTCATACACCTAGCTTACATACTCACATAAAATCAACCTCGTTCAAATGACCTCAATCCAATGTCATATGCCCTTGATGGAGTAATAATGTGTATGAAAACTATGGAACTCTATGGAGCTATTAAACCATGTAATGAATCTAAGTTTGCTGAATGGGTAGGATGTTACATGGTAGGATTTTAGTAAAAAAGGGGTTGTAATCAGATATACCAGAAGTGTCTATAAAAGAATGAGCGCGAGGAGTGAAAGGATCGCCATTTGTAAAGGATGCTACTTTCTTGTAATGGTTTTTTCTTGTAATGCTACTTTCTTGTAAATTCTAGCATCGTAACTCTGTTCTATTTTGATCTTACTGCATAGTATACTTTTATTCAAATTGCTCTGTTTTTTTTTTTAATTTTGTATGTGATTCGATGAATTTCTTCTAACTGTGCTGCTCCAAATTAGTATGTCTTGAAAACTTTGTGTGAAATTTTATGTGTTTCTTAACCCTAACACATTTGATGATCTTACTAATGGATGTCACATCGATTGAGTAAGTTTGGAAAAGTTTGTTACACAAGGGCTCATGCTCGTATGTCTCAATTAGATGCATTAGATAATTTGAACAAATGGCACATTACAATCGAAGACCAAGATATTGAAGAAATTCCTCTAGACCAAGACGGTGAAGGAACGAGAGCAGCCAAAGCAGGGCTGGTGGGAGGATATTTAAGGAAGCTAATACTCATAGGAGGCACTACACGGACAAGAAGGTGAACCCAATTTGGCCCACTAAGGGGGACTAGTAGACAAAGATCTAGAGGATATCCTAAGCCAAAGAATATGGCACAAACGCCACCTAATCCATGGACCAAGATAGCTAGATTTAGAGGAGGATCTAAAGAAGATGCAGATTACCATGTCGCTCAATTTGAAATTAAGTGGATAGCCAATGGCTATGCCACTTTGTATGGTGATGTGATGAAATTGCAACAATTTGTGGCTAACTTAGAAAGTAAGGCCATGACCTAGTTTAGCGAGTATGACATTCGACACTTTGCAAACTATAATGCATTAAAAATAGCATTTTGCAAAGGCCTAGGAAAGAGAAGACTCTGACTTATGCGCTTAGAAAATTAAGAGCAATCACGTAAAGGAATATGTTAGTGGAAGACTATGCACAAAATTTTGAATTTTAGTGGAAAGGCTATAGGGCAATGAGAGACCTACATATGAAATGTTAGCCGAGTATTTCTTGAAGGGAGTAAGAAGCAACTTGAGGAATGTTAGCCGAGTATTTCTAAAGGAAATGACATAAGGCATCGCCATAAGCATTGTGCATGAGAAATTGTATAAGTTTGTGAGGTTTTATAGAGGATTTTTCTATTTTATACACCTTCGGTGTAAATATCTTATGACCACATCCAACCATGTGAAGGTTTGAGAATAGTTTTACAAACATGAACTACCATTGAGCTTTTCACTAAGGAGAGTACTGGAAGAGAGAAAATTGAGAGACACACATAGATCAATCTTGGTCGCTCTATCCCACCATAGTGACCATCTTTATAGATCATGGGCTCCCACCTAAGAGCTCTCTCATCCATTCTTTTCCCAAATCACCTTTCCTATATAAAGAGTGGTTCATGATGCAACACTTGCCAACCACACATCCACGGTCCTAATCTTCTTCTTGAGGTTAATGTAATATTTCCTTTCCCTTAGTTCCATTTTTTCCTCAATATGGCAGTGGAAGGCATTTGGTAAAGTTTCTATACTCGTCACTACAATAGGCCCCTATTGCACAATACAATGTATGTAACCATGTATGTGTGTTCTTTTCCCATTTAAGAAGAGTCTTGAGACGTCAGAACAAAAAGTGGAAATCCATCTTGTACGTGTCTACTATCTCAATCCACTGTTATATGCCCTTGATGGAATAATAATGTGTATGACAACTATGGACCTCTATGGATCTATTAAACCATGTAATAAATCTAAGTCTTTTGAATGGGATATACAAGTATTTAGTTGCTTAATAATAAAATTACGCAGTAGCATGTTACTAACTCAGATATGTACTGAATGGGATTTTAGTAAAAAAAGTGGTTGAAATCGGATATACCAGAAATGTCATATGAACTTACTGTTTTTTGCGTGTACTAGTAAATTTTTGGTCCATTTAAAGAATGAGCGCGAGGAGTGAAATGATCGCCATTTGTACATGATGCTACTTTCTTGTAATGGTTTTTTCAGCATCGTAACTCCTAGATATTACTACATAGTATACTTTCTTTCACATTGCTCAGTTTTCTGTAAAGTTTGTACGTGATTTGATTCAGATTATCTTCTAATCATGCTGCTCTAGATTAGCGTATCTTGAGAACTTTGTGTGAAATTTTATGTGTTGCTTAACCCCAACACATTTGATGATCCTACTAATCAATTTTGTAATAAGACAAGAAATGAATGTCACATCGATGGAGTATATTTGGAAACGTTTATTACACAAGGGCTCATGCTGCTATGTCTCAATTAGATACATAAGATAATTTGGACAAGTGGCACATTACAGTGGAAGACCAAGATATTGAAGAAATTGCTCTAGACCAAGAGGTTGTAGGAACGATTGCAGCCAAAGCAAGGTTGGTGGGAGGGTATTCAAGGAAGCCACTCCTCATAGGAGGAACTACAAGGACAAGAAGGTGACTCCAGTTTGGCCCACTGAGGGGGACCAGTAGATAAAGATCTAGAGGATATCCCAAGCCAAAGAATATGCCACAAACACCACCTAATCCCAGGGTCAAGATAGCTAAATTTAGAGGAGGATCTAAAGAAGATGTGGATTGCCATGTCGTTGAGTTTGAAATTAAGTGAACAACCAATGGCTATGCCACGTTGTATGGTCATGCGATGAAATTGCAACAATTGGCGGCTACCTTGGAAAGTAAGGCCAAATGCCAGTATGACATTGGGCACTTTGCAAACTATAATGCATTCAAAACAGCCTTTTGCAAAGTTCTAGAAAAGAGAAGACTCGGACTTATGCGATTTGAAAATGAAGAGCAATCACGCAAAGGCATATGTTAGTGAAAGACTATGCACAAAATTTTGAATTTTAGTGGAAGGCTATAGGGCAATGAGAGACCTACATATGAAATGTTAGCTGAGTATTTCTTGAAGGGATTAAGAAGGAGCTTGAGGAATGTGGTAGCTAGCATAGATGTAGCAGGTGGATTCAGTGTATCACTATTAGCTACGGTCAAAGTAGAAAAACTTTTCGAAAGGACAAAAGGTAAGTATGCTAACTTTGAATCATGAGATGGATCGAGGACAACATCAGACTCAGAAAATGATGCTATAGACACAGGTTGTGATAGTTAAATGAGGAAGTTCAAATAAAAAAGAATCGTAAGAATAAAGCTAAACATCTTAAAGATGAAGACTTGATAAATAAATTTAAAAAGCTTGAATATTTGGTACCTCCACCAAAGGAGAAGGAATTCTGTGACATTTGTGAAAAATAGGGGCATAGTATGGCTTGATTTTGGTATAATCCAAAGAATAGAGGGCAGCCTTCAAGATATGAGGAGAAAACTAAGAATGAAGTGGTAGTGAATCAGTAAAAACTTGTTAGAGGATGAGAAGGTTACAATCCAAAAAGACAAGGAAGGCCTCCATGGTAAGAGCAATAAAATCAAGAAGCTAGACCAACGAGGGTAATGCCACGTGTATATAGTTCTGTCCTAGATCATTGGATAAGGCCAAATTCTCCATTATCGATAAAACATAGGGAAGAGAGAGGCTCAATAAAATCATCAAGGGGCTCAAGCTAATGTCATTTTGATTGAGTTAACAAATGCAAACTCAAGCAAAACAACAAAACCATCAAGGGGCTCAAGCTAATGTCATTTTGATTGAGTTAACAAATGCAAAGGAGCAGGTGGTAGATAATCTCGGACATAGGTACATAAAAAGACATATCCTATGAAGCATTAGAATTGTGACTATAATCAATGTTTGACATCAGAGGAGGTTGAAGTCCTTGCAGTAACAAGATCAAAACAAAAAGGACCAATAAAATCGAAGGAGCAAAAGGGGATTAGAGAACGGGTGCAGAAGAGGATTTAGCAAAGTAAGGTTAGTCAAGAAAAAATTGATTTAGACGATACAAAGTGTGTCATCGTTCAACACCAGGAAGTCAACAACAATATCAGTAGTGAAAAAAATAATGATTGTTTGAGGTATTTATTAATGCTCCTATACAAATATCATTTGACCAGTTATTAGCACTAGTTCCGACATTGAAGAAAAAATTGTTAAATAGACTTTTGTTGTTGATAACATTGATCGGACCGATGTACATTTTATGGTACCAACCCTGAAAGCTTAATTTAAGGTTAGGAGGTTTCAAGAAGTATTATTAGGTGATGGATCTAGTGTGAATATCTTTTCAAAAAAGGTATATAAATAACTGAATGTAGGTGAATTAGCTTTGGGCCCATTCCACGCCAAAATGGCTAATCAAACTAGAGACGTTCAACCATTTGGAATCTTGAAGAAATAAGAAATAAAAGTAGAAGGACTGATGTTTATGGTAATTTTTGTGGGTATTGAGATGTTAGAACCAACATCTCCTTATGAAATGTTGCTTGGTAGACCATGATTTAAGAGTGCTAACGTCAAGCAAGATTGGAGCTTTATTGTGGTGCTTATATCAAAGGGTAAAACAAAGGTGACATTGCATGCAAGGAAGAATATTTTACTCAAAGAGAAACCTCTAGCAACTCAGACAATCAATTTACTCGAAGAAGTTGAAGATGATGAAGAAGACAAGCTTTTGAACGCCAATCCTATAGTGGTTCCTCTATTTAACATCGATGTGGAAGGCATATTGCACTAAGACAAAGTTCCATGGAAGCCAACTCAGGAAGTTTTTGCAAGAAAAGAAATAGTAGGCACAAAATTAAGGAAGCTATGGGAAGCGAAGGCAGAAATTTTGACTAAAGAAGCCAAGGAGCAAGAAGTGAAGGAAGTTAAAGACATGGTAGAAAAGACTTATGCTAAGAAATATGAAATGTCAAACAAAGTAAAACAGGATGAGCTATAGGAGCTTAATTTAGGCATGGATGCTGACCCAAAGATGGTGAAAGTTTGTATGCACTTAGAAGGATATTTTTTTGGAAGATTTCATACAGCTAGTAAAGGGGTATATCGATGTATTTGCATGGGAATATTTGCACATGAAAGGCATAGATTTGAGCTACATCAACATTGGATTAACTTAAGAGCGGATGCAGTATATGTAGCTCAACAAAGGTATAGAATGAATGATGCATATATCGACGCATATACCGACGATTATATCGACGCTTATACCGATGCTCATACCGAGGTTTATACCGGCGCTTTGGTTCCGACGCCTACACCGACCCTTACACCGGCGTCGGGGCAAAATTGCGCCCGTTCATTTTCCTCGGTAGAAGCATAATCAGATTAAGGCTGTTGAAGAGGATCATCATAAAATAGCTTCTATTATTGAATTTGGAGTCGGTAATGAGTTTTAGCCTAAAAAATGGACCACTGTCCTTCAATTATGTAGCGCGTAAAGTATTCAAGCCTTATTTAGAAGACTTCATGAGAGTTTTTGTGGATGATTTTCTTGTTTTGGTAAGATGCATTTGCTATGATCTCATAGGAAATCAAAAGACACCTGTGAATTCGAACTCACAATTTTAATCTAAGGTAATCCTAAGAATATCTAAATAACATTTAAAGATTATCCTTCAAAGAAAACTTAAAAAAAAAAGAAACATTAATTGTCACTCTAACTCTTAATCCACTTAGATAGGGGCACATAAAGGGGATGGGGTCCTAATTACGGGGATGAACGTGCCTATGATGTTTCACAAAGCCAAGAGTGGTCCTCCTCGAGGAGCTCTTGGTGGTGGGGGTTGGGGAGCCCGTACAAGGCCTAAAATTGCTGTGAAATTTAGGCCCTTGAGCCGGTTGTGCCAAGCGAGAAGCTGACATGTTGGATGAGTGGTTCAGGTCATCTGATCGTTGAAAGTGGATGTTTATATAACTAATTACCACCTTTCTAGATCGATTCTCATGCAATCCATGTGCCCCTTATTTCAACCATGAGGAGTTAGTTGACCATCATAATTACGAGGATGAAAGTGATCAAAGGATGTTCCAACGTGGCTATGATGTTTCACAGAGCCAAGAGTGGTCCTCGGCTAGGAGCTCTTGGTGGTGGGAGGCGGGGAGCCGGTACAAGGCCTAAAATTGGTGTGATATTTAGGCCCTTGAGCTGGTTGTGCCAAGTGAGAAGCTGACATGTTGGATGAGTGGTTCATGTCATCTGATCGTTAAAAGTGGTTGTTTATATAGCTAATTACCACCTTTCCAGATCGATTTTCATGCAATCCATGTGCCCCTTATTTCAACCATGAGGAGTTGGTTGACCATGACAATTACGGAGATGAAAGTTATCAATGGATGTTCTAACGTGTGTATGATGTTTCACAAAACTATTAGTGGTCGTCCTCAAGGAGCTCTTTGGTGGTGGGATGCTGGGAGGTGGTTGTGTTCGTGTTAGACAAGACAAGTGAAATGAAAACGAGGTGCAACCTAACGGGTTTTGAAATTTTGTTATAATCTACAGAACTGCGGGCCTTTTCGTTTGGAGCCTTGACTCACAGATTCCGTCGCGGGCTTCTGATTTCTCCAAAAAGTTCCTTTTTCGGAAATGTTTGACAATTTCCACGCTTTTCTGGACTCCCTGATGACTTCCCCCATTATGGCAAAAAACAGCCGAAAAGGGGTTGTTTGCTAATGAGAGATTAAGGAAATTGACAAATAGAGTCTTTCTATGTGTACAAGAATATAACATTGTTGTCTCAGTTAACCGTATGAAGAAATTCTTTTTTTAAGAGAATATGATCTAAAAGCACCGCGAAAGTGATGAAGATTCTTGTATTCAGTGTACAATTTCTTGGTTTGATGCAAGGAAAGATATTTTTGCACACCACACAATTCATATTTTTAGAGGTCCAAGAAGGAAATGATTTTTGAAGATATGAAATATTTTTGGGTTCACGAAATTCCATGGTCATTTGGCGACAGGGTTTACATCAAATCAAAAGTCTCCATGTGTACAAAGCTTTTTTATCTATAAACGTTGGGAAAGTTTGTGAATGTCGGTTTCTCGCTTTGAGCATTGTTCTTGTTCTCGATTTTAATGGCTTCTTCTTCTCATCGTCCTTGCAACCGTGTAACCACATGTGAGGTTTACAACAGAAGAGAGGATTCTTTATGGAAACCTCTTTCTGTGAAGTTAAATGAATGAGTAACTATGATTGCTAGCTATAGAGGTGCCCATAAAGTCAAGCATGCTAAAAGAGACGACACAAGAAACCATTGGAGGGGACGTATTCTTAGTTTCAAATTGAAGAGATGGGGTTGGTTTGAAAGAGTACAACATGTGCACAACGCTAAGGATCTTGTTCTAGAAGATCATCTACAATTCCCTTTGTAGTGCAAGTGAAGTTTTACAATGCTCTTCTATCATTTCAGTTGTTTTTGTATAACAACATGTATGTTTTTGTATTGCAGATATTTTTCCTTCTAATAATTCTAGAGTGGAAACCTCTTGAATGTTTAACACGAACATTCAGAGTTCTTCGTAAGAATAATGCAGAGCCTATGTATGCAGACAAATCTGCTCAATTTTTCAATAGCATATAGTTATTTGTCCATTTTGCATATTATCAAGTGCCATTAGGGAGGAGCTCTTATGGAAATCTTATACATTGCTTGCTCCTTGCATCTTTTCATTAGATTGGGATGCTCTTGATCATTCAAAAAAAGGTGGAAAAGAAATCTTGGACTTTGGATAGCCTTGGACTCAGAGGAGAGCTATCCAGAAGTACTGATTCATCCAGATTTTCAATCTAGGAAGATAATTGTCACTGCAAATTGAAATTCAAAAATGTAAGGGAGCTCCTAGAATACCTTGATGAGGTATCATCATAGTTTAGATTCTCAATTGATGATGCAATAGTTAACATAAGATCAGAGAAAACATTATCTTGCATAACTTGCCTGCCACCCAGGGTGATTCAGTTCCAACCCTTTAGATTGTTACAAGTCTCCTTCTTTAAGAAGCTTTTTTTCAAACTTCCATTGATTTTTCTTTGCAGGATGGTGACTAAGAATGTGATTGATTACATCACTTCAATTATGTCTTTTTATGGACTATATTCATATTGGTATTTTTTTGTTTAATTTCAAGATTCTGAGGAGGTTTCAATGGTGCAATGATTATACATGAAGTTGCATATGACAAAATGGAAAAGATTGGATGACACGACTGATACAAGCGATACGGGCCATCCGAAATTCTTTGATTTCCCGTATCACTTGCATCAATCGTGTCATAAAAACTTCTCTATCCTCTTCACATTTAACTTTTCTGCATGATGGTGACTAAGAATGTGACTGATTACATCACTTCAGTTATGTCTTTTTATGGACTACATTCATATTGGCATTTTTTTGTGTAATTTCAAGATTCTGATCAGGTTTCTATTGTGCAATGATTATAAAGGAAGTTGCATGAGTAAAGTTTAGGTGATTCAAGAATATAAACCAAGAAATTCTTACATAATATATCTCCCCTTTTAGAACCTTTTTCCATACTTCCATTGACAAAATGATGGTATGACAAAATGGATGGTATGACAAAAGGAAAAGATTGGATGAAGCGACCGATACAAGTGATACGAGCCATCCAAAATTCTCCGATTGCCCCTATTGCTTGCATCGGTCGTGTAATAATTCAGATTTAACTTTTCAACAAGAATAAAGCAAAAAACACACAAAATAGACATTTTCATGATAGGACCAATTCAATTTTGCTTGAACCATGCAATGAAGTCACTTTTGCTTAGTTCGCAAGAGAATCAATTCAACATTACATTACTCAAGGCATATAAATATAGTTACAATGACCATCTTCCAGATGAAGACTGGCATAATTACATACAATTTGTACATCAATAAATCTTCCAACATATGTTGGCTACACATTAGATTACAATCTTACATTCCAAAAGCATAATGTTTTACCCTTCTTTTCTGTCCTTTTCGGAGCCCTCACCTCTACTCTTATTCTTTGGACCATGCTTCAATGGGGAGTGAATAGGAGACCCTTTCTTCTTTTCTTTAGAATTCTTTTTATCTGGTGTGGTGGTGGAGGTGATTCTGGATCATAAGTGCATATTGCATGTTTCATAATGGCATTTATTGATCTCTCCTTGATCAAGATGACCCAAGCATTTGGATAGTCTGACAAGTTTAACTCAGGATTGTAAAACCTGCTTTCCAAGAAACTTACTGCATTTTCAATCACTCTCCAACCACATGAGGTGCTGTCTTTCTGTAATGGCACATGTATTTGAATGTATCCAAACCTTTTTTCTTCATTCAATTTAGGAATTCCTGGAATGTTTTGAAGAATATGCATTTTGAGAAGCTTAGTAGCACTGCAAGGTAAACTTACATTCAAAATGGATGGCAAGGCTTTAAAATAGAACACAACAAAACGTATGGCAAGGTTTACACTTTCGAGTTCCCATGTTGTGATTGGAGAGAATTCCTTGCTGTCTTTTTTGTCCTAGCCATAACCTACAAAAAAAAAAGATTATTATCATTAGATAAATATGACTTTCACTAGAGAGAAACAAATCATGGATCAATAAGGATTAATATTAGGACATGGATCAATTACACAAAAAAAGATTACATCCTTCATATTTGCAATGTCTTGTATCCCTTTGGGCAATAAATATGTGTATCTATGTACATTTCATGAGTAATAAGCTTTGAAAAGAAATATATTTAATCCTTCTTGAGTCTTTTGAATGAACTTGGCTCTAGCAAATCTTCTCTATATCTGAGGTACTCTTTTCTCCTGTAGCCAACAATACTTTTAACATCTGACACCCCTACAACCATTGCATAGCTTGAGTAACAAAGGAAGTAGCCTGCCCTTGAAGCATTGAATCCTGGGGCATATCCAAAAATTCTAAATGCAGTTGTTCGTTCAAGTAGCAAAACTTTGTATGTGTTAAAGCGTATTGAAGTAAAACCCATGTATCTTGAAAGAGTCCTCAAGGAGAATAGTGCAAAATCTGCCTCTTCACTATACTACTTATGAATAACACAAAATAATTCTGGATTCAATTTGGAAGATAGTGGATCACTGAATGAATAGCCATCTTTGTCTTTCCTTTCTCCTCTATGGTTTTCCGTATTCCGTTCCCCCTGCCAATGTAGAGTCTTCATCCAATATAGATAACTGTGGAAAAAATCGAAAACCTAGGTCAAAAAAGTCCAAGGAAACTTTTAAAGTCATAGAAATAACATGAAACAAAAGTAGAAACAAATCATGAGACATGATCGATCCAAGCGATTAGGGTCATCAGAGAATATTGGATGGGCCTAATCGCTTGCATCGGTCATGTTCGATTTCTCATCCTTAACTTTATAGAAACATATAATTAATGTTCAAAATAATATTTATACACACATTAGGTTTTTCTATTTGGAGCATTCATTCATATAGCTATAAATATGATACTTGATTGGACACGACCAATACAAGTGATTAGGCCCATCAAGGAAGCTTGGATGGTCCTAATCGCTTGAATTGATTGTCTCCAAAGGAGGTCAACTTGTATCTTATTATTGGTTACGAATTTGGAGAAAATAATGCTTAGATTGCATGTGAACTTTTGTATCTTATTATTGGTTACGAATTTGAAGAAAGTAATGCTTCCATTGCATTCGGATTGTGCCAAAACCCTAAGATTGAATGTCTATTTGCATGATTTCGATACCCAAAGGTCTTGATAAGCCTTTTTGTATTGATTTCGAGACACGACCGATGCAAGTGATTAGGCCCATCCAACATTTCTAGATGAGCCTAACCGTTTGCATTGGTCGTGTCCTAGATTCATGTACAAATAGGCTCATCAAGACCTCTTGATATCAAAATCATGCAAATAGATAGTCAATCTTAGGGTTTTGGCATGTTCCGGATGGAATGGTAGCATTAGTTTCTTGAAATCATGAGCCAATAGTAAGATAGGGAAGTTCACGACCGATGCAAGCGAAATAAGCTAGTCAAAGGTGGGTGAAACGCGTGAATCGCTTGTATCAATCGTATCGGGTATGAAGCAGAAGTATGCATGGGTGATGAAGAGAGAAATTCTATGAACGTTGAAAATGTGAAATGGTGAAGGGGACTCATATTTATAGTCGAGGAGGACGGGGTAACGGTCACATGACATGGACCAATAAGCGAGTGCCACATGGCAAAAGCACATTGGGAATCATAATGGCTAGATGACATGGCCCACTCAAATGATGCCATGTGGCATTGTATGTTGGGATTTGCAATGGCTAGATGACATGGACCAATCACACACTGCCACATGTCACCAACAGTCAACTCGTTCCAGAGACCTATTTAAGCTCCTCTAGTCACTTTTTCTTTTTTTTGTGAACTCCTTGCTACCACCGACTTGCCATTGTCTTCGAGTCTTTACATGCTTTTCAAAACTTTCCATAGACCACATTTTGTGTGAGGACTTAGGGTCATCATGATCAATTATTTTACAACACGACCGATACAAGCGATTAGGGACATTTGGGGATTTTCAGATGACCCTAATCGCTTGCATCGGTCATGTTTCTTGAGTGCTTTGTGAAAGTCTTTTTAGTTAGTTTTTCTGCTTTTAAAAAATTTTCCAAGATTTTAAACTCTTTTTTGTGCAAGTTAACATGATCGATACAAGCGATTAGGGACATCCGAGGATTTTGAGATGACCCTAATCGCTTGCGTTGGTCGTGTTTCTTGAGTGCTCTGTAAGAGCTTTTTTACATTAGTTTTTTTGCTTTTAAATTTCTTCCAAGCTCTTAAACTCTTTTTTTAAACTCCTCTTCTTTGTCCTAGCTATAATCCTCGGATGTCCCTAATCGCTTCATACCCAATATGATCGATGCAAGCCATTACATGCGTTTGATCGGCCTTTGACTAACTTATTTCGCTTGCATCAGTCGTGAACTTCCCTATCTTACTATTGGCTCAGAATTTCAAGAAACTAATGCTACCATTGCATCTGGAACGTGCCAAGGCCCTAGGATTGACTATCTATTTGCATGATTTTGATATCGAGAGGTCTTAATGAGCCTATTTGTGCATGAATCTAGGACACGACCAATGCAAGCGATTAGGCTCATTTGGAAATGTTGGATGGACCTAATCGCTTGCATCGGTCATGTCTGGAAATCAATACAAAAAGGCTTATCAAGACCTATGAGTATCAAAATCATGCAAATAGACAGTGAATCATAGGGTTTTGGCACATTCTGGACGCAATGGCTGCATTATTTTCTCAAAATTCTTAACTATTAATAAGATACAAAAGTTCACATGCAATCTCAGCTTCAAGATGATCTCCTTTGGACACGACCAATTCAAGCGATTAGGCCGATGCAAACGATTAGGCCCATCCGATATACTCTGATGACCCTAATTGCTTGGATTGGTCGTGTCTCATGCGTTGTTTTTGCTTGTGTTTCGAGTTATTTCTATGACTTTAAAAGTTTCATTGGACTTTTTTTGACCTAGGTTTTCAATTTTTTCCATAGTTATCTATATTGGATGAAGACAACTACATTGGCACGGGGAAGGGAACAAGGAAAACCATAGAGGAGAAAGGAAACACAAAGATGGATATTCATTCAGTGATCCACTATCTTCCAAAATTGAATCCAAAATTATTTTGTGTTATTCATAAGCAATATAGTGAAGAGGGAGATTTTGCACTATTCTCCTTGAGGACTCTTTCAAGATACATGGGTTTTACTTCAATACCCTTTAATGCATATAAAGTTTTGCTACTTGAAAGAACATCTGCATTTAGAATTTTTGGATATGCCCTAGGATTCAATGCTTCAAGGGCAGGCTACTTCCTTTGTTACTCAAGCTATGGAATGGCTGCAGGGGTGTCAGATGTTAAAAGTATTGTTGGCTACAGGAGAAAAGAGTACCTCAGATATAGAGGAGATTTGCTAGAGCCAAGTTCATTCAAAAGACTCAAGAAGGATTAAATATATTTCTTTTCAAAGCTTATTACTCATGAAATGTACATAGATACACATATTTATTGCACAAAGGGATACAAGACATTGCAAATATGAAGGATGTAATCTTTTTTTGTGTAATTGATCCATGTCCTAATATTAATCCTTATTGATCCATGATCTATTTTTCTGTAGTGAAAGTCCTATTTATCTGATGATAATAATCTTTTTTTTTGTAGGTTATGTCTAGGACAAAGAAGACAGCAAGGAATTCTCCCCAATCACAACATGGAAACTTCGAAGTGTAAGCCTTGCCATACATTTTGTTGTGTTCTATTTTGAAGCCTTGCCATCCATTTTAAATATAAGTTCACTACAAGAAAAAGGGGGGCGTAGCGACGTCCCCGAATTGGAAAAAAAAAAACATGAAGCGTCGCTTATGCGACGAGGTCGTCGCATAAGCGACGGTCAAAATTTTGAATTTTTTTCCCCAATCTTCATCGCATAAGTGATGCTAGCGTCGCTTATGCCACGCTAATTAAAGAGCGTCACTAATTTAGTCACTGCCTAGCGACGGTGTGAGCGACGTTGGCAAACTGCAGAGCGTCGCATATGCGACGCTCTGGAATGTAAAAAAAAATAAATTTAATTCCTCCCGGTACATTTGTGCCGGGACTTGGATGCGAGCAAGAAGAGACCGAGAGAGAGAGAGAGAGTGAGAGAGAGAGAGAGAGAGGGCCACACAAACTAACAACAGCAGGTATGCGCACACACACACACATACATATGTATACACACATATACACACATAGACACACACACACACATACACATAGACACACACACACACAAATACACACAAATATACACACATACACAAATAAGGTTGCATACACACATGCAGACATAATGCATACACATGCACACACATATACACATACATATACACACACACACAGACACATACACACACATACACACACACATACGCACACACACACACATACACACACACATACACACATACACACATACACACATACACACATACACACATACACACACATATATGCATACACACACATAGAGAGAGACATGCACACACATACACATACATGCATACATAATGCATATGCATATGCGTACATCCATACATACTTACATGCATACACACACATATGCATACATAATGCATATGCATATGCGTACATACATACATACTTACATGCATACTCACACATATGCATGCATAATTCACATGCATACATACACATACATAATGCATATGCATACATACACATACATAATGCATACACACACATATGCATACATAATGCAAACACACACATACACACATATGCATACATACACACATAGACACATACACACATAGACACATACACACACATAGACACATACACACACATAAACACATACACACTCATAGACACACACACATGCACATAGACGCGCACACACATACACACACATATACACACACATAGACACATACACACATAATGATGCATTCACACACATACACATGCATACACACATAGACACACATATACACACACACATATACACACATATACACACACATATACACATATACATACACACTCATAGACACACATAATGATGCATTCACACACATACACATGCATACACACATAGACACACATATACACTTACACATCCAAACATACACACTCATAGACACACATTCATACACACACACATCCAAACATACACACTCATAGACACACACACATACACACAGACGTGCACACACATACACACACATATACACACACACATACACACATAATGATGCATTCACACACATACACATGCATACACACATAGACACACATATACACACACACATACAAACATACACACACACACATACACACATACACACACACACATAGAGAGAGACATACACACACATACACATACATGCATACATACGCATACATAATGCATATGCACATACACACACATAGACACATACACACACATAAACACATACACACTCATAGACGCGTAGCGACACATACACATAGACATACACACATACACACACATATACACAAACACATACACACATAGACACATACACACATAGACACATACACACATAACGATGCATACACACACATACACATGCATACACATGCATATGCATACATACATGCATACACATACACACACATAGATACATACACATAAACACATACACACTCATAGACACACACACATACACATAGACACACACACATATACACACACACATAGACACATATAATGATGCATACACACACATACACATGCATACACACATACACACATATACACGCACATACAAACACACACACATGCATACATACACATACTTAATGCATACACACTTACATATGTACACGTATATATATTGATTTCTAACCATTTTGTTTTATATGTTAGGTATTATGGATCCCAGTAGAGAGAGAAAGGCGAAACTCACTCTCATAAAAAGTCTTATGAGAGCAAGAGTTCCGTCTGATACTCTAGGGGCCATAATGCGTGATTACTCAGAGATGTTTGATGAGGAGCTAGATTATACGATCCAGATGCTTACCCAGCGATCAGACGAGGGCTCTTCTGCGGCTCCACATGCAGGAAGAGAGCTAGCTGCTCATAGGTATGTTTTGTTTTCATAAACTTTTTTAATGATATTATAACACATATTTTTATTTATTTCTATCTATATATTTTCAGGACACCTATACCACCTCCAGCACGTGATAGCAGAGCAGAGTTGCCTATGAGGACATGCATAGGCACCTTAGGACTAGAGTGCGACATAGAGCCAGAGGGGAACATTGTGTACATAGGGAATGGATTGGAGTTCAAGAGAAGAATGCGGGCACTATGCGACTCTTACCTGCGCTTTATCCACTTACCGTGGAAGTAAGTAAAAGTTTTACATATAAATTGAAATATATATCTTATGTTTTATTTACATTATGTTTTTTATTTTTGTAGTGAGCATGATGACAGGGATAAAAAATATGTGCTTAGTTCACTTGAGACAGAGTTTGGGACAGGATGGTCGCTTAAGTGGTGTTTAAAAGAGATGCGGACACTTATGGCTCATCGTCGCGACAATGCACAGTATGCACTGCTTTTATGTATATATATGTGGATATGAGTATGTGTGTTTCTGCATGTATGTATGTATATGAGAGAGAGAGAGACTAGATGTATAAATACACGCATACACACACATGCATATATACACACAAAACACATGCATATGAACATATAGATACACATACATACACAACACATGCATACGCATAAATAAATAAATAAATAAATAAATCCTATTTCAAAAATCCTAAAACGAAAACACTAATTTGGATATTAGGGTTTTGAAATCCCTAATTTAAAAACTCTAATTCAACTTTTTAGCCATATGTTTGAAGTATATGTACACCTCCGACGTCCTACTAGAGAGATGTCTCTCCTCCCAACCTTATGCCTCTATATATAGCTACTCGAATCAATGAGGATCATAATATATGTAAAGATATATACACATCATTTAGATAGAATACATAAATATAAAATGGAGTAGATATATTATGCATCACACATACATGCCTAAATGCACACATAAATATATATATACATACTAACATATTTACATGTACACATTTACACATAGACATATATACATATATACATGTACACATCACATATACATGCCTACATGCACACATAAACATATATATACATGCATACATATTTACATGTACATATTTACACATAGACACATATACATATATACATGTACACAATTATAAACACTTGCATATATTACATGAATACATGAATATTTACATAAATGCATATGCATATATACACATATGCATATTTAACACATGTATACCTATATCACACACATGCAAACACATACATATACATGAAATACATATATATGCATACTAACATATGTATACATATAATACACATGAATACACACACATATGCATACATACATGATAAAAATTTGCTCCTCGTAGATAAAGCTATATATAAAATAATTAGGCATACCCCCGAGCTTCATGTTCTAACTTGGAAGAAATTGATTTCATCTCTCTAATAGGAATCATCGTTATTCAAGTTAATTAAGAAAACCTATTATCTGATATCCATTCAGAAGCTTCAAGTTATTGATCGATAGCTAGAGTAGAATTTACTATCTAATATGCTCATATGTTTTCATTATTACCATCATTTTGGTAAGACATCAATATAGTCTCATCTTCATTATCCTTATTGATTTCATTTATTTCTTCTATTGTTAAATCTATGTTCTCATGAATCACATCATCTATTGATGGATTAATATCTATTTCTGGTAATTCCTCTTCCTCATCAGTAGAATCAGCATGTAGAGAATTATCCTCTTCATCAAAAAGATTAGTATCATTATCAGGTATAATGATTCTTTCTATTTCAGATGTTGATGTATCAGTATCTGATGCTAAATCATCAAGAGGACTTTCTTCGATCTCTCTAACAATAAACTGTTCAAACAATGACCTACCTCTTGGTTGCACATGAACTGAATTGCCACCAAGGATGAGCATCTGGGTTTTTATAAAAAAATGCTTGTTCAATATGCCTAGGAAGAATATATGGTTCTTTAGTAGATCGCATTACCTTGGAAGAATCAATTGCCTAAAACCCAGATAATTCCTTGCTTAATGTAGAATTACTACCTTTATACTCTGCTCGAAACCAGTCAACCTTCAAAATGACCTATCAAAATATATAACAACAAAAACCCATTATTAGGTGCTTAAAAAAATAACTAACTCTAAAAAAAATATATAAACTTTTTTCTACCTATTTGAATGTACGAAATGAAATTTTGTAGATACCAACAATAGTTTCTACGTAACCAAGTTCGCTATCTATAATGTTCGTGTCTTTTGAGCTAGCACGTGATAGTTTCTTGAAAGAAGCAACAATACTAGAATCCTCTGTTTTACTGAATCAATGGCTTTGATTCTAATATGATGTCCAAAAGCCCACATATTAGTAAACATTCGAGCCTCCAAAATAGATTCAATTAGTAAATAGAAACTAACATACATATATGAAAGAAATAAAATATTATTTTAATAAAATTACCTTTCGTTCACAACCTATCATTAACTCTCTTTGCTCATCTGAGATTTCTTCATTATTTGCGTTGGCGCGTTGAAAACGACTATATAGCCAATCCGTGAAAGAAGGTATATCTGTAATCTCCTTATTATCAAGATTATGTCTAGATCTTTTGTTTTTTCACCTTTTACTTCGGAGACTTTGAAGTTCCTCGTACTCGCTAAGGAATGCTTGCATGCATTTGCTATTATATGCTACAAAAGTAGAAACATCATTTTTTTCTTGAAATGTTAATAGGAATGGAACCCCCTTACCTGATAATACCTCATTTGTTATTTTTGAAGAAGACTCGTTGTTCCATGCACGTGGAGCTTCATGAAACTCTTTCAAGGTACTCACTAACGTAATACATGCACTCTTCAAGCATCCATCCCTTTGCCATGGATCCTTCTGGTTTTGCTCTTTGTCGCACATAACCTTTTAGTATTCCCATAGATCGCTCGACCCAAAACATCCATCGAGTGTTGACAACACCTGCAATCTCTTTCTCATCTACAAGATGGACTAATAAATGAACCTGAATATCAAAAAATGAAGTAGGAAGTTCTTTTTCCATCAAACATAGTAGCTCTTTGCATTCACATTTTTTTTGTGGGATCGAATTTTTATCGATCTCTTTGGATGTAATCCACCTATACATATCATAAAAACAATTATAAAGAAGTTAATTAAAAAATAAAAGATATCCAATATTCATACATATTAAATATAAAAGTATCATAATTACCTTATAAGTGATCCAAGACGATAGATCACATCTCGTACTCCTTTCGTTGTACATCCATCGATAACCAAAGGTAAAATATGTTTCAAAAAGTTATGCAAGTCATGGGTCTTTAACCCAGATAAACTCTTATCATCCATAGTAAACATGTTTTGAAACGATGCTCCATATCCTGTAGGAGTCTTAATCGATTGAATTCTATTGTTGATAGTGTGTATCTCTTTTGTTGTAAGTACCCAAGGAGTAGATGCATAAGTCGTTTCTTGTCGATGTCTATAAAAATTTGGCCATAACTTTGGTTTGGATTTTTGATCTTTCAAATCATTCCTTGATGCTATGGTATCTTTTAGTCCAAGAAGATGCCGCCATAGTGAATTAACCAATATTTTTGAATATATGCATAGGATCAAGAAGATGACATACTTTTAACTCTTTCCAATACTCCAAAGAATACCATATTGATATTGCACGAAGAGGAGACGGTGGCGGAGTTCCATCTGATTGATCAGAATCTACAAATAATGATATTTGATATTAATAATTTGATTATCTACATAAACAAAAAATTCACATATACATATTTACACATACACACATATTCACATATACACATTTACACATACACACATATTCACATATACACAACTACATATTATTGTGGGATAAATGCATGTATTTTGTATGAATGAGTGTATATGCATGCATGTGTGTGTACGTATATATGTGGATATGTATATGTATGTTTATGTTATATGTATGCATATGTGTATATGTATACATATATGCATGCATATATGTTTTTCATGTATATGTGTATGTGGGTATGTGTATGTGTGTGTATATATGTGTCTGTATTCTGACTTTTTTTTTCTGTTTGAGATTAAATGAACAGGAGATATTGTATGGTTGAAAAAAATAAGAGGCGAGCTAGCATACCACCTAAGTCGTGGCAATTTTTTCGTACAGAGCTACGTCTTCAGGAGTCATTTCCTCAGCAGAAGGTACACAAATTAATAGTTTATATTTATAATTTTTATATATTTTAGAAATTTTTTACATTTAATTTATGTTATTTTTTTCTTGAATAAACAAGCTGCTGCAAAGAAGAGAGTGGAGTCGGGCCACACATCGCACCTAGGCCAAATGGGCCATAATGTTTTTGTAGCTACGTTTGTAAGTATATGTGTTATTGTGAGTATATTTTTTATTTTAGTTAAAATGCAAGGAACTAATGTCTTTTATTTGTTTCATTGCAGCGGAAGGATTATGGCCGATATCCTACGAAACAAGAGATCGAGTATGCTACACATTTTGGATATCGGCGTTTCAGCGAGTATATGCAAGATCATCCTGATGCCTTTGTGAGTATTTTTAAATTTTATATAATTATTTTGTTTTTATGAATGTTTTAATTATTTTATTTCTTTATGTTTGTTATATGTAATACAGGAGTATTATGGAGAGACAAATATGGATGAGGTGGAGAGACACACACAGGAGGGACGATCTCGATCGTCACGGGGTGATCATGACGATGACGAGGAGGAAGATCAGAATGATCATGATATTGTTGATGATGATCATGATCATGATGATAATTCATGATGATGATGATTAGGATTTTAGTTTATTATGACATTGGATTATATGTATTTACATTGATATATATATATATATATATATATATATATATATATATATATATATATATATATATATATATATATATATATATATATATATATATATATATATATATATATATATTATTTTAGTTATGTTTTGAATTGTGTGTATGGTATTAAGTAATGAAGAGTTTTGTTCTATTGATTGTTATTATTGTTTATATTAGGCATGTGTTTTAATACTTTAATTATGTATGTGTATGTATATGTATGTATGTGCATGTGTATGTGTGTGTATATGTATGTATGTGCATGTGCATGTATAAGTGTATATGTATGTATCAATATGTGCATGTTCTTGTGTATGTGCGTGTATATGTATATGCATGTACATGTATAACTCTATGTGTATGTGTGTGTATGTGCATGTATATGTGTATATGTAGGTATATGCATGTGTGTGTGCATGTGTATATGTGTTTTAATACTTTAATTTTATAATTCATTCATATGTGTGGACCTAAGTGTACATGTATGTGTGTGTATATGTATGTATGTGCATGTGTATGTGTGTGTATATGTATGTATGTGCATGTGCATGTATAAGTGTATATGTATTTATATATGTGTATATGTAGGTATGTGCATGTGTGTGTGCATGTGTATATGTGTTTTAATACTTTAATTATATAATTCATTCATATGTGTGTACCTAAGAGTATATGTATGTGTGTATATGTATGTATGTGTATGTGTATGTGTGTGTATATGTATGTATGTGCATGTGCATGTATAAATGTGTATGTGTGTATGAGTATGTGCATGTTCTTGTGTATGTGTGTGTATATATATATGCATGTATATGTATGTGTGTGTACATGTATATGCATGTATATGTATATGTGTGTATATGTATATGTATATGTATATGTGTATATGTATATGCATGTGTATATGTATGAAACATGCATGTGTATGTGGATGTGCATATACATGTATTTGCATATATGTTAATGTATATATATATATATATATATATACAATAATGCATGCATGGACGTCTTTTTATGTGGTTGTAGGAATGTTTGTGCATATGCATGTGTATATGTGTGTATGTCTAAGTGTATGTACACATGTATCTATGTGTATATATGTGTGTGTATGTGCATGTGTATATATGTATATGTGTGAAAGTGCATCTTCATCATGTATAAGTGTATGAGTGCATATCAATAAGTGTGAGTATGCTATGTAATGAAAATAACACAATCCAAATGATCTACAAAGAATAGAAATTGTACTTACAATTGTTAGCCATACTTTTTGCTTGGTTAGCTTCTTGAATAACCTACAATAAATAGAGAAAGAAGAGAGAGAGAGAGAGAGAGAGAGAGAGAGAGGGAGAGAGAGAGAGATCTAGAGAGAGAGAGAGATCTAGAGAGAGAGAGATCTATAGAGAGAGAGAGATCTAGAGAGAGAGAGATCTAGAGAGAGAGAGAGAATTCAAAGAGAGAAAGATGTAGAAAGAGAGAAACAAAGACAAAGGGAGACAATAAGAGAGAGCTTAGGCAAAACAATAATTCTGCATGTACTAGCTTGAGTTCGTAAGTGCAGTGCAATTGTGAACGTTGGAGAGCTCTGCGATCGGATGCGTGAAAATGCCGATCGCAGAGCCTCCAAGGTTTTAATTTTTGTCCGTCAACAGATCGTTGTGTAAGCGATGCTATTCATCGTCGAATACGCGACAATTTTAGCATCGCTTATGCGACACAAGAAAGGGTCGCTTATGTGATGCTTTTAAATTGCGTCATTTTAGCGACGTTGTATGGGAACGTCCCAATCCCGTCGCGTCACGAGTCGCAAATACTGTCATTTTCTACATCGTTTAATCGACAGTCGATGCGCGACGCTAATTACGATGCAAGTTGCAATTTTATAGCGACGAGATTCAGTCGCCTTAACCGTCGCTATACGCCCGTATTCCTTGTAGTGGTTTACCTTGCAGTGATGCTAAGCTTCTCAAAATGCATATTAATCAAAACATTAAAGGAGTTCCTTAATTGAATGAAGAAAAAAGGTTTGGATACATTCAAATACATGTGCCATTACAGAAAGACAACACCTCATGTGGCTAGAGAGTGATTGCAAATGCAGTAAGGTTCTTGGAAAGCAGGTTTTACAATCCTGAGTTAAATTGTGAGACTATCCAGATGCTTGGGTGATCTTGATCAAGGAGAGAGCAATAAATGCCATTACGAAACATGCAATATGCCCTTATGATCCAAACGCACCTTCACCACCACACCACATAAAAAGAAGTCTAAAGAAAAGAAGAAAGGGTTTCCTATTCACTCCCCATTGAAGCATGGGCCAAAGAATAAGAGTAGAGGTGAGGGCTCCAAAAAGGACAGAAAGAAGGGTGAAACATTAGATTTTGTGATACTGTGCTTGATGCAATGGCTGGTCATAAAATGTATAGTTTTCTTGATGGTTTCTTCGGGTATAATCAGATTAAGGCTATTGAAGAGGATCATCATAAAATAGCTTTTATTACTGAATTTGGAGTCGGTTATGAGTTTTAGCCTAAGAAATGGACCACTGTCCTTCAATTATGTGGCACGTAAAGTATTTGAGCCTTATTTAGAAGACTTCATGAGAGTTTTTGTGGATGATTTTCTTGTCTTTGGTAAGCTCAGACAATCAGTTTAGTAGAAGAAGTTGAAGATGATGAGGAGGAGGATTTTTTGGATTCTTAATCCACTTGGATAGAGGCACATAAAGGGGATGGGGTCCTAATTACGGGGATGAACGTCCGTATGATGTTTCACAAAGCCAAGAGTGGTCCTCCACGAGGAGCTCTTGGTGGTGGGAGGCGGGGAGCCCGTTCAAGGGCTAAAATTGCTGTGAAATTTAGGCCCTTGATCCGGTTGTGCCAAGCGCGAAGATGACATGTTGGATGAGTGGTTCAGGTCATCCGATCGCTAAAAGTGGCTGTTTATACAACTAATTACCACCTTTCCAGATCGATTCTCATGCAATCCATCCCTTATTTCAACCATGAGGAGTTAGTTGACCATCATAATTATGGGGATGAAAGTGATCAAAGGATGTTCCAACGTGGCTATGATGTTTCACAGAGCCAAGAGTGGTCCTCCGTGAGGAGCTCTTGGTGGTGGGAGGCGGGGAGCCGGTACAAGGCCTAAAATTGGTGTGAAATTTAGGCGCTTGAGTGGGTTGTGCCAAGCAAGAAGTTGACATGTTCGACGAGTGCTTCAGGTCATCCGATCGTTAAAAGTTTCCGTTTAGATAACTAATTACCACCTTTCCAGATCGATTTTCATGCAATCCATGTGCCCCTTATTTCAACCCTGAGGAGTTGCTTGATGAAGGTTATCAATGGATGTTCTAACGTGCGTATGATGTTTCACAAAACCATTAGTGGTCCTCCTCGAGGAGCTCTTTGGTGGTTGTGTTCCTTCGTGTTAGACAAGACGAGTGAAATGAAAACGAGGTGTGGCCTAACGGGTTTTGAAATTTTGTTATAATCTACAGAACTCCGGGTCTTTTCGTTTGGAGCCTTGACTCTCACAGATTCCGTCGCGGACTTCTCAAGAAAGTTCCTTTTCCGGAAACGTCCGGCAGTTTCCACGCTCTTCTGGACTGCCCCGATGACTTCCCCATTAATACTCGAAAGCGCCTGTCGACAATTCGTAGAATTCTGAGTGATCCTGTGACCTACGCGCTTGCGTTTGCTGTATACAGGCTTCTAAGTATCTCGTGCGAAGTTCCCCTTTCTCGCATTTCAGTCACGCAGTTTGCTGTTCTTGAAAGCCATGGCTCTGACTCCCTTCCATATCGGAGGTAGCAACATTTTCGACCCTTTCAACATAGATTCCCTCATCTTTGGTAGCCGATCCTCGGATCGCCCTTCCAGTTACGCCCGTGATGTGGCAGCCGTTGCGAATACACAAGTCGACTGGAAGGAAACACCAGAAGCTCACATTTTCAAGGCCAACCTTCCTGGTACGTGTTTTGTCTGTGTAGCTTTCACAAGATTCAAACAGCTAAGGCTTTTCAATCGTGTGCATCGTCGTTGTGGCGATCTGAGAGACTCGTGCATCGATTTCTGAGTAGCAAGTCATCTAAGTACGTCTTTTCTTTGTCGACGCAGGTCTGTCGATGGATGAAGTGAAAGTGCAGGTAGAGGAAGGTCGGGTATTACAAATAAGTGGGGAGCGGAGGAAAGAAGAGACTACGCAAGGAGAAACGTGGCATCGCGTCGAGCGACTTCATGGGTCGTTTCTACGCAGATTCCGTCTTCCCGAAAATGTCAAAGTGGAGGAGGTGAAGGCGGGAATGGAGAATGGAGTCCTAACTGTGACTGTTCCGAAGATGCAGAAGCCTTCCGCTAAAACGATTGACATCACATGCAACTAGAAACCTTTCGTTATTAACTTGAATGATCGAGGCAGTTAACTGGTGTATGTGAAAACCAATGATGCTTTGCAGGCTTTCTTATAGTTGATATTTAGCACACTGCAGGCTGGCTGAATGTTGAATCTAGAAACGCCATACTCCCATGGACGCTTACATTTGAGTCTTCTGAATCCTGTTTTGATCCGAATATATAGGATGAGTTTGGCGTGGCCACTCTCTGTGTACAGACGTGAATATATAATGATGCCTGCCGTGACCTCTGATCTTGGTGGTTAAACGTCTGGTTCCTGTAATGTTAGACTTGAAACGAAGAGCACAATGTGGAACTATAAATATCTAAAGAAAATGTGGAAATTTTGATTTTTCCCATCCTTGCATGTATCTATATTTTTTTATGATAGGTTCCAATCACTATCTGTTAGAGGCTGTAACTTGCCAAAACTGAAGGCAATTGAAGTGATTTCACTTTGAGGTACTCAAGGAAGCTAAATAAATAGAGTTTTTCAGGTCCTTAAATTGTTTTGGGATGATGAAAGATGTATTATTGAGCCGGTTTGTGGCTTTTTTTGTAATATTTATGGCAAGAAATGAAGGGGAGACTCGCTCGCGATAGTGCATACTATCTTTTTAGTCACCAGCACAAACGAACTTTGTACTTATCTATGCAGACCTACAAAGACAACATAGAAAAATAAAGAGTAGAGAGTTTCTCTTCATTTTATGCAGGTTTTGAATGGCCATTTGGCTTTTCGAGCAAACACTAACAGTCATGACATTGCTATTGCCCCAAATGGACGTTTTGAATCTTTCGTTTCGTGATCTGGTGATAAAAGTGAAGAGATCCTTGCTACATTCAAATTTTCTTGCCAATTCTTGAGCATATCTGCATTAAAAAATTGGATATGGTCATCAATGGAACTTAGGACTTCCATTGGATTTTCGAGCATGGATAGCAAGGAAGGAAAGCAGTTGGACTTTGTGATGAATTTATTGCCACATGCATGCTTGATAGCATGAATCGTTCAACCTTTCAGGAACCATTCTAGATATTCTTTGCGCATCTTTAAGAACATTAATAGAACATGAAGATTGCTATCTTTTTTTTTTTAATCTAAATGATTAATACATATGAGAATATGAAGTATTTTCTTAATAGAGTATGCAAGATTTGTATATGTTACCAAAGATTGGTAAATATAATACTCTCTTTAAAGACATTGAGAATTATCTCAAGAAATGACTATAATTATGGATGGAAAATTGGCTCAATCAATTGATAGTTTTTGGCATTCGGATGGAGAATTCGCTCAATCAGTTGAGAGAGCTTTTGGCATTGGGATGGAGAATTCTCTCAACTAATAGACAGTGTTTGCCATTGGCAATTACCTCACCCTATTAGAAATATCTTTTTTGCATGCACATACATGAAAAAGAAAGCTATCTGACCAGGTTAACTAAATGAGGATGGGGTTGACACTCATCTCAAAGCATTAACACTTCATTTTCAAAACCTCCACTAAGATATTCAAAGAAAAGAAGAATACCAAAGAAGTAAAGAGGTTTTGAAACCTTGTAACTAAGAAAATGTCTTAGAGCCTTGGACTTTAACTATAGGATTATAACTAAGATTTAGAGCGGTATATGTATATGTACCCGAGAGGAAACGAAGTATGAAGAGAAAATCTATGTGGATTATGGCAACTTCATTAGACATTGGAACCCAAATATAAATCCAAATTATATCTACACTATAGGATTTCTAAAGGAAATGACATAAGGCTTCGCCATAAGCATTGTGCATGAGAAATTGTATACGTTTGTGAGGTTTTATAGAGGATTTTTCTATTTTATACACCTTCGGTGTAAATATCTTATGACCACATCCAACCATGTGAAGGTTTGAGAACCTTCAAGGGAGTCTCATCGTATGAATATGAGACTAGTTTTACGAACATGAACTACCATTGAGCTTTTCACTAAGGAGAGTACTCGAAGAGAGAAAATTGAGAGACACACATAGATCAACCTTGGTCGCTCTATCCCACCATAGTGACCATCTTTACAGATCATGGGCTCCCACCTAGGAGCTCTCTCATCCATTCTTTTCCCAAATCACCTTTCCTATATAAAGAGTGGTTCATGATGCAGCACTTGCCAACCACACATCCACGGTCCTAATCTTCTTCTTGAGGTTAATGTAATATTTCCTTTCCCTAAGTTCCATTTTTTTCTCAATATGGCAGTGGAAGGCATTTGGTAAAGTTTCTATACTCGTCACTACAATAGGCCCCTATTGCACAATACAATGTATGTAACCATGTATGTCTGTTCTTTTCCCATATCCTTCCCCTTAAGAAGAGTCTTGAGACGTCAGAACAAAAAGTGGAAATCCATCTTGTACGTGTCTACTATCTCAATCCAATGTTATATGCACTTGATGGAGTAATAATGTGTATGACAACTATGGAACTCTATGGATCTATTAAACCATGTAATAAATCTAAGTCTTTTAAATGGGATATACAAGTATTTAGTTGCTTAATAATAAAATTACGGAGTAGGATGTTACTAACTCAAATATGTACTGAATGGGATTTTAGTAAAAAAAGCGGTTGAAATCGGATATACCAGAAACGTCATATGAACTAACTGATTATTTGCGTGTACTAGTAAATTTTTGGTCTATTTAAAGAATAAGCTCGAGGAGTGAAATGATCGCCATTTGTACATGATGCTACTTTCTTGTAATGGTTTTTTCTTGATTGAAGCTATTATGATAACAATAAATTCTATTTTGTTCTATTTCAGCATCGTAACTCCTAGATCTTACTACATAGTATATCTTTATTCACATTGCTCAGTTTTCTGTAAAGTTTGTATGTGATTTGCTTCAGATTATCTTCTAATCATGCTGCTCTGGATTAGCGTGTCTTGAGAACTTTGTGTGAAATTTTATGTGTTGCTTAACCCCAACACATTTGATGATCCTACTAATCAATTTTGTAATAAGACAAGAAATGAATTGCACATCGGTGGAGTATATTTGGAAACGTTTATTACACAAGGGCTCATGCTGCTATGTCTCAATTAGATACATTAGATAATTTGGACAAGTGGCACACTACAGTGGAAGACCAAGATATTGAAGAAATTGCTCTAGACCAAGAGGGTGTAGGAACGATTGCAGCCAAAGCAAGGTTGGTGGGAGGGTATTCAAGGAAGCTAATCCTCATAGGAGGAACTACAAGGCCAAGAAGGTGACTCCAGTTTGGCCCACTAAGGGGGGCCAGTAGATAAAGATCTAGAGGATATCCCAAGCCAAAGAATATGCCACAAACACCACCTAATCCCAGGGTCAAGATAGTAAATTTAGAGGAGGATCTAAAGAAGATGTGGATTGCCATGTTGAGTTTGAAATTAAGTGAACAACTGTAATAAAGTAAGTCTATGATCTAGGGATCCGATGGCTTCAGACAGATCTGAAATCGGATACCGTTTGGTCACTCGTCTGTAGGACCAAAGATCTCAAGAGTAGACTCAAGCATAAGTCATGTGCTGTCATATTCAAGTAATCCACTTAGCCTAGTGGTTAAGTCTCATGGTTGTGAAGGAGGAGGTCTTGGGTTCAACTCCCATGTGGAGCATGGGGAGAGAGTTTTGCCCAAAGAGCTCTAGAGCCTTCTAACTCAAGTTAACGTGAGTTAACTTGAGTCCAGTGGACTTAACTCAAGAGGTGAGTACAACAACCACTAGTGGACTCTAGTGGAAGGTACTAAAGTAGTGGTCGAGATCACTCCAGCCACTAATAGACTCTAGTGGTGGATATGAAAGGAGTGGAGGAGATTGCACATGCACTTGTGGACTCTAGTTACATTTGTGGTGCTCATTAGTTCAAGCAGCTATATATACAGGCATAAGGTTGGGAGGAGAGTCATCTCTCTATTATGTGGTGGTCGTAATCCTTGTTCTCTTGCATTGTTCTCTTACGATACTTCTAGGTAACTTCAAGATCAAGGAAACTGAAGATATGAAGTAAGTAACTTCCAAGATCTTCATCGAACACTTCAAGTTTAAGTGTTATTGATCAGAAATATTTGATACATTTCTGAAAGAAGTTGGACTTTGATTTTGAGTTGATCTTTTCAACTAAAGATTTCATTGACTAAGTCAAGTATCAAGTTCCTAGTGTAACTTGATAAATTCACTCTTTTAGACTCAAAGAAATGCACAAGAATTGCATTCACGATTAGGAGTCAAAAAGACTGAATGTGACATGAACTTAGTCTCAAGTGAAGTATTATTTGAATATTTAAAACTCATCGATAGAACCTCAGTGGGTCGACACACTGATGTTGGTTACCACACTAGTATCTTGTGGTTGGATGATGTTTTTGGTTTTCTTTGTATCATTTTGAGAATTCAGCTTATTTCTCTGAAAGATAAAGACAATGCTTCAATATCTTGTTGAAATAGATCTTTGAAAAGTTGAAGTCCTGAGTCATCTAGTCTTTGACTCATAGCAAGTTTATGTATATTCGAAGTTTGAATTGGTTGTACAGAGTCTTAGTTATTTCTTTCCACTTTCCAAATCTTTTGGAATTGGCTCAGATATGGTATCTGATTCCTTTTGCAAAAGACCAGGGTTAGCCGGTTAGAATAAAATAACTAACTTGAACATCCTAGATAGATGTTATGTACAAGAACCTTTTCAATCTTCAAAAGATGATAAGTCTAAGTGGACTTATTCATTTGAGTTTGCTTCAAGTTATAGCATAAATAATTTCCTGGAGTCCAGTATACTCTAGAATAGGGAAGTTAGGAATTGCTCATCAGATTGACAATTCCCAAGAACTTTCAGTTAAAATCTTTGAGAAAAGTGTCTTAAGTTGGACAATTTTCATTTTGAAGTTGTATTGGTCAAGTTATAGTATGGTTGACTCAAAGAAATGGTAAACTTTCTCCTACAGTTTACATAGGATTTTTTCAAACTCATTGGGACAAAGTAGTCCTCTAGTCGGGTGAAAAAATCAAGTAACTGTTAGATAAAAGTAAACCATTGTACAGACATCTAAAGTTAGATGTATGGGACAACCAAACTTCAAGTTCTCCAAAACAAATTCAAGTGAATCAAGAATTCTCAAAGTCTTGTGAGGGATAAGAATCCCACCTTCATTACTAAGCCCATGCACCAGTTATACCTAGAAATGGACTAGTAATTTGAATCCACCCAGCTCACATGTTTGTGCCTAGATCGCACATCTAGAAACTATGAATTGGCCAGGGATGTGTTTAGATCCACCCTTATTATTCTTCACTCGTTTGTACTTTGTCCCGTTCATCAACGTGCAAACCCGGATAGTGTTTTGAATCATTTGGGCAGGGATGCCACCACAGAGATGAGACATGTTCTTCCAGTTCCAGAACATGACCATGTTCTTCCAAGTTTTAGAACATGAGGCTCGGGGGTTGCCTACAGTTCTATATATAGCTTTATTTTCGAGGACGAAAATCTTTCCCAAGGGGGAAAGAATGTAATAAAGTAAGTCTATGATCTAGGGATCCGATGGCTTCAGACAGATCTGAAATCGGATACCGTTTGGTCACTCGTCTGTAGGACCAAAGATCTCAAGAGTAGACTCAAGCATAAGTCATGTGCTGTCATATTCAAGTAATCCACTTAGCCTAGTGGTTAAGTCTCATGGTTGTGAAGGAGGAGGTCTTGGGTTCAACTCCCATGTGGAGCATGGGGAGAGAGTTTTGCCCAAAGAGCTCTAGAGCCTTCTAACTCAAGTTAACGTGAGTTAACTTGAGTCCAGTGGACTTAACTCAAGAGGTGAGTACAACAACCACTAGTGGACTCTAGTGGAAGGTACTAAAGTAGTGGTCAAGATCACTCCAGCCACTAATAGACTCTAGTGGTGGATATGAAAGGAGTGGAGGGGATTGCACATGCACTTGTGGACTCTAGTTACATTTGTGGTCCTCATTAGTTCAAGCAGCTATATATACAGGCATAAGGTTGGGAGGAGAGTCATCTCTCTATTATGTGGTGGTCGTAATCCTTGTTCTCTTGCAACAACCAATGGCTATGCCACGTTGTATGGTGATGCGATGAAATTGCAACAATTTGCGGCTACCTTGGAAAGTAAGGCCAAATGCCAGTATGACCTTGGGCACTTTGCAAACTATAATGCATTCAAAACAGCCTTTTGCTAAGTTCTAGAAAAGAGAAGACTCTGACTTATGCGATGTGAAAATTAAGAGCAATCACGCAAAGGCATATGTTAGTGAAAGACTATGCACAAAATTTTGAATTTTAGTGGAAGGCTATAGGGCAGTGAGAGACCTACATATGAAATGTTAGCTGAGTATTTCTTGAAGGGATTAAGAAGCAGCTTGAGGAATGTGGTAGCTAGCATAGATGTAGCAGGTGGATTCAGTGTATTACTATTAGCTACGGTCAAAGTAGAAAAAAATTTCGAAAGGACAAAAGGTAAGTATGCTAACTTTGAATCATGAGATGGATCAAGGACAACATCAGACTCAGAAAATGATGCTATAGACACAGGTTGGGATAGTTAAATAAGGAAGTTTAAATAAAAAAGAATCATAAGAATAAAGCTAGACATCTTAAAGATGAAGACTTGATAAATAAATTTAGAAATCTTGAATATTTGGTACCTCCACCAAAGGAGAAGGAATTCTGTGACATTTGTGAAAAATAGGGGCATAGTATGGCTTGATTTTGGTATAATCCAAAGAAAAGAGGGCAGCCTTCAAGATATGAGGAGACAAGTAAGAATGAAGTGGTAGTGAATCAGTAAAAACTTGTTAGAGGATGAGAAGGTTACAATCCAAAAAGACAAGCAAGGCCTCCATGGTAAGAGCAATAAAATCAAGAAGCTAGACCAAGGATGGTAATGCCACGTGTATATAGTTCTGTCCTAGATCATTGGATAAGGCCAAATTCTCCATTATCGATAAAACATAGGGAAGAGAGAGGAGTGTCGGTGGCAAGGTATAATCAACCAAACCAATAAGCTCAAGCACAACAATAAAATCATCAAGGGTCTCAAGCTAATGTCATTTTGATTGAGTTAGCAAATGCAAACTCAAGTAGAACAACAAAACCATCAAGGGGCTCAAGCTAATGTCATTTTGATTGAGTTAACAAATGCAAAGGAGCAGGTGGTAGATAATCTCGGACATAGGTACATAAAAAGACATATCCTATGAAGCAATAGAATTGTGACTATAATCAATGTTTGACATCAGAGGAGGTTGAAGTCCTTGCAGTAATAAGATCAAAACAAAAAGGACCAATAAACTCGAAGGAGCGAAAGGGGATTTAGCAAAGTAAGGTTAGTCAAGAAAAATTTGATTTAGACGATACAAAGTGTGTCATCTTTCAACACCAGGAAGTCAACAACAATATCAGTAGTGAAGAAAATAATGATTGTTCGAGGTATTTATTAATGCTCCTATACAAATATCATTGGACCAGTTATTAGCACTAGTTCCGACATTGAAGAAAAAATTATTAAATAGACTTTTGTTGTTGATAACATGGATCGGACCGATGTACATTTTATGGTACCAGCCATGAAAGCTTAGTTTAAGGATAGGAGGTTTCAAGAAGTATTATAAGGTGGTGGATCTAGTGTGAATATCTTTTCAAAAAAGGTATATAAATAACTGAATGTAGGTGAATTAGCTTTGGGCCCATTCCACGTCAAAATGGCTAATCAAACTAGAGACGTTTAACCATTTGGAATCTTGAAGAAATAAGAAATAAAAGTAGTAGGAATGATGTTTATGGTAATTTTTGTGGTTATTCACATTGCTCAATTTTCTGTACTTTTATTCACATTGCTCAATTTTCTGTAAAGTTTGTATGTGATTTGATTCAGATTATCTTCTAATCCTTGTGCTCTAGATTAGCATGTCTTGAAAACTTTGTGTGAAATTTTATGTGTTGCTTAACCCCAACACATTTGATGGTCCTACTAATATTGTTTGTAATAAGACAAGAAATGAATGTCACATGGATGGAGTATATTTGGAAAAGTTTATCAGACAAGGGCTCATGCTCCTATGTCTCAATTAGATACATTAGATAATCTGGACAAGTGGCACATTACAATGGAAGACCAAGATATTGAAGAAATTGCTCTAGACCAAGAGGGTGTAGGAACAATTGCAACCAAAGCAGGGTTGGTGGGAGGATATTTAAGGAAGCTAATCCTCATAGGAGGAACCATAAGGACAAGAAAGTGACTCCAATTTGGCCCATTAAGGGGGCCTAGTAGATAAAGATCTAGAGGATATCCTAAGCCAAAGAATATGGCACAAACACTACCTAATCCCACGGTCAAGATAGCTAAATTTAGAGGAGGATCTAAAGAAGATGTGGATTGCCATGTGGGTGAGTTGGAATTTAAGTGAACAGTGAATGGCTATGCCACGTTGTATGGTGATATGATGAAACTACAACAATTTGCGGCTACCTTAGAAAGTAAGGCCATGAGCTTGTTTAGCCAGTATGACATTGGGCACTTTGCAAACTATAATGCATTAAAAACAGCCTTTTGCAAAGCTCTAGAAAAGAGAAGACTCTGACTTATGCGCTTAGAAAATTAAGATGAATCACGCAAAGGAATATGTTAGTGAAAGACTATACACAAAATTTTGAACTTTAGTGGAAAGGCTATAGGGCAATGAGAGACCTACATATGAAATGTTAGCCGAGTACTTCTTGAAGGGATCAAGAAGGAGCTTGAGGAATGTGGTAGCTAGCATAGATATAGCAGGTGGATTCAGTGTTTTATTATTAGCTACGGTTAGAGTAGAAAAAAATTTCGAAAGGACAAAAGGTAAGTATGCTAACTTTGAATCATGAGATGGATCACGGACAATATTGGACTCAGAAAATGATGCTATAGACACAGGTTGGGATAGCGAAATGAGGAAGTTCAAATAAAAAAGAATCGTAAGAATAAAGCTAAACATCTTAAAGATGACGGCTTGATCAATAAATTTAAAAAGTTTGAATATTTTGTACCTCCACCAAAACAGAAGGAATTTTGTGACATTTGTGAAAAAGAGGGGCATAGTATGGCTCAGTGTTGGTATAATCCAAAGAATAGAGGGCAGCCTTCAAGATATGAGGAGAGAAGTAAGAATGTAGTGGTAGTGAATCAGTCAAAACTTGTTAGAGGATGAGAAGGTTACAAGGCCTCCATGGTAAGAGCAATAAAATCAAGAAGCTAGACGAACGAGGGTAATGCCATGTGTATATAGTTCTATCATAGATCGTTGGATAAGGTCAAATTATCCATTATCAGTAAAACATAGGGAATAGAGAGGAGTGTCGGTGGCAAGGTATAATGAATCAAACCAACAAGCTCAACCACAACAACAAAACCATCAGGCAGCTCAAGCTAATGTCATTTTGATTGAGTTAAAAAATGCAAAGGAGCACGTGGTAGATATTCTCCGACATAGGTACATGAAAAGACATATTTTATGAAGCAATGGAATTGTGACTATAATCAATGTTTACATAAGAGGAGGTTGAAGTCCTTGCAATAACAAGATCAAAACAAAAAGGACCAATAAACTGGAAGGAGTGAAAGGGGATTAGGGAACGCGTGCAGAAGAGGATTTAACAAAGTAAGGCTAGTCAAGAAAAAATTGATTTAGACGATACAAAGTGTGTCATCGTTCAACACCAGGAAGTCAACAACAATATCCGTAGTGGAAAACATAATGATTGTTTGAGATATTTATTAATGCTCCTATACAAATATCATTGGAGCAGTTATTAGCACTAGTTCCGACATTGAAGAAAAAGTTGTTAAATAGACTTTTGCGACAATAGGTAAAAATAAGTGAGAATCACATGGCGGAATTAGTTGTTGATAACATTGATCGGACCGATATAGATTTTATGGTACTAGCCATTAAAGCTTAGTTTAAGGATAGAAGGTTTCAAGAAATATTATTAGGTGGTGGACCTTGAGTGAATATCTTTGCAAAAAAGGTATATAAAGAACTGAAGGTAGGTGAATTAGCTCTGAGGCCATTCCATGTCAAAATGGCTTATCAAACTAGAGACGTTCAACCATTTGGAATCTTGAAGAAATAAGAAATAAAAGTAGTAGGAATGATGTTTATGGTAATTCTTGTGGTTATTGAGATGTTAGAGTCAACATCTCCTTATGAAATGTTGCTAGGTAGACCATGATTTAGAAGTGCTAACGTCAAGCAAGATTGGGTCTTGAATGTGATGGTTATAACAAAAGGTAAAACAAAGGTGACATTGCATGCAAGGAAGAATATTTTACTTAAAGAGAAACCTCTCGCAGCTCAGACAATTAGTTTACTAGAAGAAGTTGAAGATGATGAAGAAGAGGACTTTTTGAATGCCAATCCTATAGTGGTTCCTGTATTTAACATCGATGTCGAAGGCCTATTGCAATAAGACAAAATTCTATGGAAGCCAAGTGAGGAAGTTTTTCCAAGAAAAGAAATAGTAGGCACAAAATTAAGGAAGCTATGGGAAGCGAAGGGAGAAATTTCGACTAAAGAAGCCAAGGAGCAAGAAGTAAAGGAAGTTGAAGACATGGTAGAAAATCCTTTGACATCCTTGATGCATCCTGGACTTCTCGGGGAATTCCGGCTACCTTCACCAAATATGTTTTTTGTAGGCCTTCACAAGTGAGAGAGGAGAGAAAATCTCGACGACAGCGTAAAGTATTTGAGCCTTATTTAGAAGACTTCATGAGAGTTTTTATGGATGATTTTCTTGTCTTTGGTAAGCTCAGACAATCAATCTAGTAGAAGAAGTTGAAGATGATGAAGAGGAGGATTTTTTGAACTCTTAATCCACTTACATAGGGGCACATAAAGGGGATGGGGTCCTAATTAAAAGGATGAACGTGCGTATGATGTTTCACAAAGCCAAGAGTGGTCCTCCTCGAGGAGCTCTTGGTGGTGGGAGGCGGGGAGCCTGTACAAGGGCTAAAATTGGTCTGAAATTTAGGCCCTTGAGCCGGTTGTGCCAAACGAGAAGCTGACATGTTGGATGAGTGGTTCAGGTCATCCGATCGTTAACAGTGGCTGTTTATATAACTAATTACCACCTTTCAAGATCGATTCTCATGCAATGCATGTGCCCCTTATTTCAACCATGAGGAGTTAGTTGACCACCATAATTATGGGGATGAAAGTGATCAAAGGATGTTCTAACGTGGCTATGATGTTTCACAGAGCCAAGAGTGGTCCTGCGCAAGGAGCTCTTGGTGGTGGGAGGTGGGGAGCCCGTACAAGGCCTAAAATTGGTGTGAAATTTAGGCCCTGGAGCCGGTTGTGCCAAGCGAGAAGCTGACATGTTCGACGAGTGGTTCAGGTAATCCGATCATTAAAAGTGGCTGTTTATATAATTAATTACCACCTTTCCAGATCGATTTTCATGCAATCCATGTGCCCCTTATTTCAACCATGAGGAGTTCGTTGACCATCATAATTATGGGGATGAAAGTGATCAAAGGATGTTCCAACGTGGCTATGATGTTTCGCATAGCCAAGAGTGGTCCTCCTTGAGGAGCTCTTGGTGGTGGGAGGCGGGGAGCCCATACAAGGGCTAAAATTGCTGTGAAATTTAGGCCCTTGAGCCGGTTGTGCCAAGCGAGAAGCTCACATTGCATTCGGAACGTGCCAAAACCCTAAGATTGAATGTCTATTTGCATGATTTCGATACCCAGAGGTCTTGATAAGCCTCTTTGTATTGATTTCGAGACACGATCGATGCAAGCGATTAGGCCCATCCAAGGTTTCTAGATGAGCCTAATCGCTTGCATTGGTCGTGTCCTAGATTCATGCACAAATAGGCTCATCAAGACCTCTTGATATCAGAATCATGCAAATAGACAGTCAATCTTAGGGTTTTGCATGTTTCGGATGCAATGGTAGCATTATTTTCTTGAAATTATGAGCCAATAGCAAGATAGGAAACTTCACGACCGATGCAAGGGAAATAAGCTAGTCAAAGGTGTGTCAAACGCGTGTAATCGCTTGTATCAATCGTATCCGGTATGAAGCACAAGTATGCATGGGTGATGAAGAGAGAAATTCTATGAACATTGAAAATGTGAAATGGTGAAGGGGACTCGTATTTATAGTCGAGGAGGACGGGGTAACGCTCACATGACGTGGACCAATAAGCGAGTCACTACAACATATGAGGGGCATACCAACGCTGCATATACCGAGGGTCATAGTCGACGTCAGTATGGGCCTCAAAAAATGTGACTTGGAGATACTGATGGTCAAGTAACCGTCAGTATGACCGTTTTAAACGGATCATCGGTGTGGCCTGCACCCGCCGGTATGTGCGTCGGTATATGCGTCATTATAGGCATCGGTATGAGCGTCGATATAAGCGTCAGTAATTTGCTGTGAACTACTGACGCCCATACCGGCACCCATACCGGCGACGAGATTTAAACATACCGCGAACCCGAGAGCAAAACTTCACATTTTTGCACGTGTTTGAATACTGTTGGTCTTCTGTCGAACTTGTACGCGCGAACCAAATTGCAACCTGCATTGTCTTGTGCACACACACACACAGATCTCTCTCTCTACACACACACACAATCTCTCTCGGTTTAGATCTCACATCTTGGTAAGTGCTGCGCATACTGTTAGCATTTGTGTGTCTCTATGCTTTAGGTTTTTATAATTTCTCTTTTCTTCGATTTTTTAGAAGCTCTTTGGCGTCGATTGTTTGGAATTGGACGATAGACGACATACATCACGCTTTGACGACAACAATCCAAAAGAGGGGCATACTTGTAAGTGATTGTCTTATTCTCGATTGATAGAGAGAGAAGGAGAGAGAGAGAGAGAGAGAGAGAGAGAGAGAGGAGAGAGAGAGAGTGAGAGATAATGAATAATGAAAGAAAGGAAGATAGAGATAGGAAAATAGAGCATACACGCACACACATACACACACATTTACACACATACATGTACACACATGCATACATACACACATACATGTACACACATGCATACATACACACATACATGTACACACATGCATGCTTACATACACACACCTATACACACATGCATGCTTACATACACACACACATATACACACATGCATGCATACACACACATACAAATTTACACACATGCATACATACACACACATGCATACACACATGCATACACACATATATATACACATATGCATACATACACATACACACACACATATACACACATACATACACACACACATATATACACACATATACATACATGCATGCATACATACACACACATATACACACATGCATGCATACACACATATACACATATACACACATGCATACATACACACACATGCATACACACATACATACACACACATATATACACATATGCATACATACACATACACACACACATATACACACATACATATATATACACATATACATTCACACACACATATACACACATGCATGTATACATACACACACATACACATACACACACATGTATACACATGCATACACATACACACACATGCATGCATACATACACACGTACACACACATGCACACACATGCATGCCTACATACACACACATACACATACATACACATACACACACATGTATACACATGCATACATACACACGCACACATGTACACATGCATACATACACACAAATATATATACACATGTATACATACACACATTTAATCCTATTTTTATTTTGAAGTTTTTTTTTACATCAAATATATAAAAATAGGATTAGGGCTTTTACGCTATTTACACATACATACACATATATAATATATATATACATGTATATAGACATGTATACAGAAATATACATATTTTATGTCTAGATATTTAAGATTAGGTTTTTAGAGTTTAGGCATACATATCACTCAATTATATTTATATTAAGGAAAAATATAGAGAAAAATAAGAAAAAAAATCTGAATATATAAATCAGTATATATATAAAATATGATTAGGGTTTGAGGATTAGGGGTTTAGATTTTGATAGGTGTTTAAGTATTTAGGTTTTAGTATTTCAGATTTAAGTCTAAGTCTTTCTGATTAGGGTTTTAGGGTTTTAATACATAGATAACATATATACACAAACACACATATACATATAATACATACATACATGTAGATACACATGCATACAAAAATATACATATTTTAGATTTAAATCTTTAAGATTAGGGTTTTAAGGTTTTAACACCTACATAACATATATGCACACACATACACATGCACATATAATACATATATACATGTATATACACATGTATACATAAATATACATATTTTAGGTCTAGATCTTTAAGATTAGGGTTTTAGGGTTAAGACATACATATCACTCAATTATATTTATATTAAGAAAAAATATAGAGAAAAATAAGAAAAAAAATATGAATATATAAATAAATATATATATATATAATATGATTAGGGTTTTAGGATTAGGGGTTTAGATTTTGATAGGTATTTAAATATTTAGGTTTTAGTATTTCAGATTTAAGTCTAAATCTTTAAAATTAGGGTATACACACATACACATATATATGTACATACATGTAGATACACATGCATACAAAAATATACATATTTTATATTTAAATCTTTAAGATTAGGGTTTTAGGGTTTTAACACCTACATAACATATATGCACACATACACATGCACATATAATACATATATACATGTATATACACATGTATACAGAAATATACATATTTTAGGTCTAGATCTTTAAGATTAGGGTTTTAGGGTTTAGAAATACATATCACTCAATTATATTTATATTAAGGAAAAATATAGAGAAAAATAAGAAAGAAAATCTGAATATATAAATAAATATATATATATATAATATGATTAGGGTTTTTAGGATTATGGGTTTAGATTCTTATTGGTGGTTAAGTATTTAGGTTTTAGTATTTCATATTTAAGTCTAAATCTTTAAAATTAGTGTTTTAGGGTTTTAACACCTACATAACATATATACACACATACACATACACATATAATACATATATACATGTAGATACACATGCATACAAAAATATACATATTTTAGATCTAGAATTTTAAGATTAGGGTTTTAATTAAATATATATAATTAAATATATAAAATTAAGTATATAAAAATAGGACTACATACTGAAAAAATCTGAATATATAAATAAATATATATATAAAATAAGATAATTATATACATAAATAAATATAAAAAGAACTATTGTTTAAATAATTTAATTAAATATATAAAATTAAATATATAAGAATATGATTACCTAATGAAAAAATCTGAATATATAAATAAATATATATATAAAATAGGATAATTATATAAATAAATAAATATAAAAAGAACTAATGTTTTAAAAATTTTAATTAAATATTTATAATTAAATATATAAAAATAGGATTAAGTAAGGAAGAAATTTGAATATATATATAATGTATATATATATATAAGGTAGGATAATTATATAGATAATAAAAAATGATAAGAACTAGTATTTTAAATAAATAAATGAAATATATATGATTAAATATATAAAAATAGATTTAAATTTAATCATTTTAAATAGAGTGAATATATATACAATACACAAACACACATACTTATACACCTATCTATATGCACATATATATACATATACACATATATATACACATGCATATATATATATATATATATATATATATATATATATATATATATATATATATATATATATATATATATATATATATATATATATATATATATATATATATATATATATATATATATTATATATATATACATATATATACACATGTTTTAGGTGTAGGTCATTTGGATTAGGGTTTTAGGGTTTTAACACCTACATAACATATATACACACATACACATACACATATAATACATATATACATGTATATACACATGTGTATATAAATATAGAGAGTTTAGGATTAGATCTTTAAAATTAGGATTTTAGGGTTTAGGCATACATATAACTCAATTAAGAGGAAAAAAATCTGAATATATAGATAAAATAAGATAACTATATAGATTAGGGTTTTAAAATTAGGGTTTTAAGTTTTTTTAGGTATTTAAGTATTTAGGTTTAGTATTTCATATTTAAGTCTTTAAGAGTTAGATTTTTAGGTTTAATAAAAAAACAAGTGTTCTAAAATGTCCATATTGTAGCAGATGGCTTCTTTGGATCCTGAAGAGAGAATAGCATGTCCTTGCACACAGTGCAAGTATCAAATTTATTGGAAACGACGGATTTGTACTGCACATGTTAGAGAGCATGGATCCTTTGATAGGAGTCGACTGGAAAACCTACGTTATCATTCACATGGTCCCCCATGTGAGCAGATGGACCCAAACGACATTGCACCAGTAACCTCTTGTGGAAAAAAGAGAGCAAAAAAGGACTTAGACGTACAAGCAAGCACTAATAATATTACACAGAATGAGCATATGGAAGAGATGCTTGAAGCATTTTATGAGATGGACGAAGATCATGATGGTGAAGAAGGTGTCGAGATGGACACAACAGAAATTCCACGATCAAAAGTTGATGAAGAATATGAAAACATGCGAAGATTAGCTCGTTTACCGCTTTACAATGGAGCAAAGATATCTGTACTACGTGCTTCACTCGCGATGCTCAATCTGCAATCCATTTATGGATGGTCAGATAGTAGTGTCACTGAATTGTTCAGGTAAGTGGAGAACAAATTGGCTTTCATTGTTGTATCACAATAACTTCAGTTACTAATATCATTTTAATTGCTTATTGCAGGCTTCTTGAAGATCAATTTTTGCCAGAGGGCAATGACATGCCTCCAACATGTGGAGATGCGAGAAAACTTTTACAATCCATTGGAATGGATTGTACTAAAATGCAGGCTTATCCGAATGATTGCATTCTCTTTCGGAATGAGTATGAGCATCTCCATGTATGTCCAAAGTGTGGAGCAAATAGATTTAGAGAAGCCGTTGTAGGCGAAGCAATCCCCGCAAAGGTTCTTCGCCACTTTCCTATCATTCCACGAATTAAGAACATGTTTAGATGCAAATCTATAGCTGAGTTAATGTCATGGCATACAAAGAGCAGGTCTATAGATAATGTAATGCGAGTGCCAGCTGACTCTGATGCTTGGAAGCACATAGATAGTAAGTGGCCAGAGTTTGCTAGTGAGCCTCGGTCCATACCTCTACGCCTAGCTTTAGATAGAGTGAATCCATTTGGATTACGTAGTTCTTCATGGAGCACATGGTCTGTATGTTTGGTCAATTATAATATCCCACCATGGTTGGCCACAAAGAAAGGTCATTTATTATTAGCTGCACTTATTGTACCAGGTAAGTATAAGGTAAAAAACATGGATGTATATCTTGCACCACTTGTGGAAGAAGTGTGCATTTTATGGGATGGGATTACTGTGCGTGACATGTCTCAACCTATAAGAAAACGAGACGTGCAAGTGCAATGCATACTTATATGGACGATGCATGATTGGCCTAGTTATGGTGATTGTTCAGGTTTATCGATTTCGGGTTACCATGCTTGTCTTTTATGCGGACCACGACTCGAAGCACGCTATTCCAAAGCACTACGTAAAACTGTCTATGAAGGACATCATCGATATTTGCATGATGGAAATGTTTTATGTGAAGGACAAATTGGTCGACAAGCCAATACCAAATGAAAGTTAGCGATTGGAAACAACTGTGGGATTCAAAAAATCTAGTTGCTGGCATAAAAGGGTTGTCCATTTTTCATGAACTCCCTTATTGGAGTGAATTGGTGATCAATCATTTGGTAGACCCGATGCATATTTTTAAGAATATGGGAGAGATGCTTTGGAAAACTTTGATCGAAAAGAAAGAAAGCAAAGCACAAAGGGAGGACTTAGAAGAGCGAGGTCGTATGCAAGAGTTGTGGGCAATTACTAAGCCCAACGGAACAGTATCGTTACCAAGAGCTCCTTGGGTGCTTTGCAGGATGGAAGAGCAACAAGTGAAGAAAACAATTTCAGAGTTTCGTACACCTACTGGATGCATGAGGTGTCTAAAGATTGCTTTCACATGAAACGATGATCTTGCAGGACTCAAGTCTCATGATTGGCACAAGTTTTTACTGTTTGTGCTCCCTATAGCCCTAAAAGATTGTCTTTCAAAGGATGTATGAAAAACTATTTATAAGATTAGTTCTTTAGTATGGTGGATATCTTCTAAAGAGATAAATAGAGATAGCATAGAGAGTGCGAAAATCAATGCTATCGAGGCTCTTTGTATGGTAGAGAAATACTTTCCCATAAGTATTCTCACTATTCAACTTCATTTACTGGTTCATGTGGTAGATGAAGTTGCAATAGCAGGAACTGTCCATAGTCGATGGACGTTCTTCTTAGAGCACTTTATGAAGACATTAAAAGGGTTTGTTCGACAGAGAGCACGTCTAGAGGGTAGCATGGCAGAGGGATGGCTTGTACAAGAATCTCTTGTATTCATAACTGAGTTTCTACGTATATCGGATCCCGAAATGCCTCGCTTATGGAGTGATGATGAAGGTGTTCGTCTTGTAGGCGATGAACCACAAGGTAAAGGATTGCAAAGAAAATGGATGCAGCTTTCAGAGAGAAGGCAATGAAGTTTTGCATAGTTAACTCTGCGCCTATGCAAAAGTGGTTAGAAAGGTATGAACTTGCCAAGGAAACTAACACAAAGGAAAGAGCTTAGTTTCGAAGAAATTGTTCCACTCGATTTTCACCTCTTCCTGAAAATCTTTGACCTCTCCCACCTTTTCCAATGAGCAGATGGCTAGATACAGGTGTTTCATAAGCAAAGGCAGTAGGTGAAGATATCTCTGAAGAAGAAGAAGAACTCGCAAAAGGATGTGATTAGGAGTATATTAAATACGGTGCACTATGGTCTCATGGGCGACACTTTCGAATCGCACGAATCGATCAAAATAGGTCTACTTTTGATAGTGGAGTGACGGTGAATTTTTTGCAAAAAAGTAGAGCGAGTGGAAGAGATGATAATGCTCTAGAAGGTGAGTTAGATTATTGTGGTGTGATTCAAGACATCTTGAAACTATCTTTCAGATAGTTTGATTACTTTGTTTTTTATGTGAAATGGTTCAAAGTAGTCACCTCTGGAAGAAACACAACAGTGAGATGGGATAAGAGCAGTTTGCTTCAAATAGACTCCACAAGATTATGGACAGAAGAAAGGGATACATTTGTACTTCCCGAACACTGTGAGCAAGTTGTTTTTATGCCAGATTCAAAAGACCCAGAGTGGCTATTTGTTTTATAAGTCACTCCACGTAGTAGACAAATTTCTGAAAACATAGATGTAGAAGAGAGTCCATCTCTAGTGGACTCAGAGATTCATTCGATAGTCGAGGAGGAAGAGATCATTGTTCGAGAAGAAGAGGTCATTGAAGAAGAGGTCATTGAAGAAGAGGTCATTGTTCAAGAAGACGAAGCAATAGATGATGATCACGAGGAAACCAGCATAGCAAGCGATTTAGAAGCCATCCACATAGAGATGGATAATCTTGGTGCCTCGGATCTTCAAGAGGATGCTAGAATAGAGGACTTTTGAATAAAACACTTGTACGTACTAATTTTTGTTTTTTTGTTTTGTTTACTCTCTATATTACTTTTCTTATCGCATGCTAATTATTTGAGTTCTTTTATTATAGAGCACGATGGGAGACAGTCCTCCAGTCACTCCACATTCCATGACAGAGGAGCAGTTTTTGGAGTTCATCTCTCAGGTTCCTTCTACGTATATGGCCGATGCATCACAGTATTGGATCGCTCATGGTAGCACTCCTCCTGGCCTCACTCCTCGCGGCCTTACTCTTGCCGGCCTCACTCCCGCTAGCCTCACTCCCGCCGCTGTCACTCCTGCCGGTGTCACTCCTGCAGGTGGTGCTACTCCCGTAGGAGCTATGTCTCCTAGCTTTGTGATTCCACCACGACCATCTTTGCATCCATCTCCTACTGGGTCTACTAGTAGACATGCGCGTTTGACACCTCAGCACGATACAGGTTCTGGCCTGTCTCGTAGATCGAGGTCACGCTCTGGAGTAGGAGGTTCTAGGAGTGGATCTACAGGTAGGTGTGGAGGCGGAGGAGGCGGTTGTTGTGGAGGCAGTGCGACGGACGTTGTGTCGCTCGCTTCTACTCCTAGGACGAGTACCTCAGATGTAGGTACGCCACGCAATACACCACGTGGAACACCACGTACACCTTGGGGTGCTCATGACCATGATGACTCCAAGGTGTATAGTATCCGAGATGGAGCTCCGATGATGGATGCGGCTTGCAAAGCAATGCGTGCACGCATATGACAGCTTTGCTCCATCTAGTTTGGACACTCCATCATGTTGAAATGGAGTGAACAAGATAAAAATCGGAAGAATTATATCACACAGACGATTTACCAGGAGTTTCGACCAGCCGATGGACAATCTATTGTCAGTTCAGAGTGGATTCTGCACACCGCATGTGAGGTCATGTCCCATCGACGATCCGAGGCACGTGATGCATTCAGAGAAGGCTTACCAAAGCCTGTATGGTTAGATGCTGAGGAGTGGGACATGATTCGTGACGAGCAGCAGTAGACTCCTGATCGATATTGCCAACAGCGAAATGCGGCAGCCACACGCTTAGATATGATTGGACCATCACATTTGGGCAGCGGCAGATATGACATGATGCGTCATGAGTTTGTAAGTACCATTTCATTTATTGAATTTATTTGTGTTAAATTTCTCATCTATGTTTCCCTAATCTTTTTATATTTGTTTCAGGAGCTCGCAATGGGTCGTCCTCCAACACGAACGGAGGAATCTTACGGATATAGTCATGGGTTGACTGCACCATTGCACGACTTGGAGGGACGCGGTGTGGTAGTTTCATGGGAGCATTTGCGATGAGGTAATTAATTTATAAACTTGGTTTTTACTTGTTGTTTGTAGTTTTCATGTGAATTTATCTCATTCCATTAATTTTCTTTGTTGCAGGACTGTTGATATGGAACATTCTTTGCATGTGTATGGTAGTGGAAGACCAATATTTTGTATTTGATTTTCATATGGCAATACATTGCTTTGCCACATTTTGTAAAAGCGTCATATATGACAGTGGTTTGCCACACTCTTGTACATGCTTCATTATTGAAATATATAACTTCTTTTGTACATAGTTCATAGTTCATTCTGATTATCTCTTTTGTGTCCAATAATACTTTGTTTCATGAAATCATATTTCGGTTGTCATTAGAGTACACATCACATGTACTCGGTTTTTTTTGGGCAGAGTGTGTTGTCTTTTGTTAAGCAACATCATGGTAATGTTGCTGTAGCAAAAGACAAAACACTCTGCCCAAAAAAAATTTTGCAAGTATGGTCGCCGATATAGGCGACGGTACTCCTAGTAGTGTCATCGGAATAACCGTCGGTACTTCCAGCAGGTGATGGTATAGGCGACGGTACTTCCAGTAGACGCCTCGGTATGAGCATCGGTATTACCGGCGCATATACCGATGCATATACGAATGCATATACCGATGCATATACCGATGCATATACCGACTCTTTGGTACCGATGCGCAAACTGACCTTTACACAGGTGTCACGACAAATTAAGCCGCGTTCATTTTCGTCGGTAAAAACCTCGGTATACAATTGATCTGTTGTAGTGAGTGCCACATGGCAAAAGGACATTGGGAATCATAATGGCTAGATGACATGGCTTACTCCAATGATGGCATGTGGCATTGTACGTTGGGATTTGCAATGGCTAGATGACATGGACCAATCACACACTGCCACATGTCACCAACAGTCAACTCATTTCAGAGACCTATTTAAGCTCCTCTATTCTTGTTTTTTCATTTTTTTGTGAACTCCTTGCTACCACCGACTTGCCATTGTCTTCGAGTTTTTACATGCTTTTCAAAACTTTCCATAGACCACATTCTGTGTGAGGATTTAGGGACATTCGAGGATTTTCGGATGACCCTAATCGCTTGCATCGGTCATGTTTCTTGAGTGCTTTGTGAAAGTCCTTTTAATTAGTTTTTCTGCTTTTTAAATTTGTTCCAAGCTTTTAAACTCTTTTGTGTGCAAGTTAACATGACCGATACAAGCGATTAGGGACATCGGAGGATTTCGAGATGACCCTAATCGCTTGCGTCGGTCGTGTTTCTTGAGTGCTTTGTAAGAGCCTTTTTACATTAGTTTAAATTTTTGCTTTTAAATTTCTTCCAAGCTCTTAAACTCTTTTTTAAAATTTCTCTTCTTTGTCCTAGCTATAATCCTCAGATGTCCCTAATCGCTTCATACCCAATACGACCGATGCAAGCGATCACATGCATTTGACCGGCCTTTAACTAGCTTATTTCGCTTGCATCAGTCGTGAACTTCCCTATCTTACTATTGGCTCATAATTTCAAGAAACTAATGCTACCATTGCATCAGGAACGTGCCAAGACCCTAAGATTGACTACCTATTTGCATGATTCTGATATCGAGAGGTCTTGATGAGCCTATTTGTGCATGAATCTAGGACACGACCAATGCAAGCAATTAGGCTCATTTGGAAATGTTGGATGGCCCTAATCACTTGCATCGGTCATGTCTGGTTTTTAATACAAAAAGGCTTATCAAGACCTCTGAGTATCGAAATCATGCAAATAGACAGTCAATCATAGGGTTTTGGCACATTCTGGACGCAATGGTCGCATTATTTTCTCGAAATTCTTAACTAATAATAAGATAAAAAAGTTCACATGCAATCTAAGCTTCAAGATGACCTCCTTTGGACACGACCAATTCAAGCGACTAGGCTGATGCAAGCGATTAGGCCCATCTGATATACTCTGATGACGCTAATCACTTGGATTGGTCGTGTCTCATGCTTTGTTTCTGCTTGTGTTTCCAGTTATTTCTATGAATTTAAAAGTTTCATTGGACTTTTTCTGACCTAGGTTCTCAATTTTTCCCATAGTTATCTATATTGGATGAAGACAACTACATTGGCACGGGGAACGGAACAAGGAAAACCATAGAGGAGAAAGGAAAGACAAAGATGGATATTCATTCAGTGATCCACTATCTTCCAAAATTGAATCCAAAATTGTTTTGTGTTATTCATAAGAAATATAGTGAAGAGGCAGATTTTGCACTATTCTCCTTGAGGAATCTTTCAAGATACATGGGTTTTACTTCAATACCCTTTAATGCATACAGAGTTTTGCTACTTGAAAGAACAGCTGCATTTAGAATTTTTGGATATGCCCTAGGATTCAATGCTTCAAGGGCGGGCTACTTCCTTTGTTACTCAAGCTATGCAATGGCTGCAGGGGTGTCAGATGTTAAAAGTATTGTTGGCTACAAGAGAAAAGAGTACCTCAGATATAGAGGAGATTTGCTAGAGCCAAGTTCATTCAAAAGACTCAAGAAGGATTAAATATATTTCTTTTCAAAGCTTACTACTCATGAAATGTACATAGATACACATATTTATTGCCCAAAGGGATACAAGACATTGCAAATATGAAGGATGTAATCTTTTTTTGTGTAATTGATCCATGTCCTAATATTAATCCTTATTGATCCATGATCTATTTTTCTGTAGTGAAAGTCCTATTTATCTTATGATAATAATCTTTTTTTTTGTAGGTTATGTCTAGGACAAAGAAGACAACAAGGACTTCTCTCCAATCACAACATGGAAACTTCGAAGTGTAAGCCTTGCCATACATTTTGTTGTGTTCTATTTTAAAGCCTTGCCATCCATTTTAAATTTAAGTTTACCTTGCAGTGATGCTAAGCTTCTCAAAATGCATATTAATCAAAACATTAAAGGAATTCCTAAATTGAATGAAGAAAAAAGGTTTGGATACATTCAAATACATGTGCCATTACAAAAAGACAACACCTCATGTGGCTGGAGAGTGATTGCAAATGCGGTAAGGTTCTTGGAAAGCAGGTTTTACAATCCTGAGTTAAACTGTGAGACTATCCAGATGCTTGGATGATCTTGATCAAGGAGAGAGCAATAAATGCCATTATGAAACATGCAATATGCCCTTATGATCCAAACACACCTTCACCACCACACCACATAAAAAGAAGTCTAAAGAAAAGAAGAAAGGGTTTCCTATTCACTCCCCATTGAAGCATGGGCCAAAGAATAAGAGTAGAGGTGAGGGCTCCAAAAAGGACAGAAAGAAGGGTGAAACATTATATTTTGTGATACCGTGCTTGATGCAATGGCTGGTCATAAAATGTATAGTTTTCATGATGGTTTCTTCGCGTATAATGAGATTAAGGCTATTGAAGGGGATCATCATAAAATAGCTTTTATTACTGAATTTGGAGTCGGTTATGAGTTTTAGCCTAAAAAATGGACCACTGTCCTTCAATTATGTGGCGCGTAAAGTATTTGAGCCTTATTTAGAAGACTTCATGAGAGTTTTTGTGGATGATTTTCTTGTCTTTGGTAAGCTAAGACAATCAGTTTAGTAGAAGAAGTTGAAGATGATGAAGAGGAGGATTTTTTGGACTCTTAATCCACTTAGATAGGGGCACATAAAGGGGATGGGGTCCTAATTACGGGGATGAACGCCCGTGATGTGGCAGCCGTTGCGAATACGCAAGTCGACTGGAAGGAAACACCAGAAGCTCACATTTTCAAGGCCAACCTTCCTGGTACGTGTTTTGTCTGTGTAGCTTTCACAAGATTCAAACATCTAAGACTTTTCAATCGTGTGCATCGTCGTTGTGGCGATCTGAGAGACTCGTGCATCGATTTCTGAGTAGCAAGTCATCTAAGTACGTCTTTTCTTTGTCGACGCAGGTCTGTCGAAGGATGAAGTGAAAGTGCAGGTAGAGGAAGGTCGGGTATTACAAATAAGTGGGGAGCGGAGGAAAGAAGAGACTACGCAAGGAGAAAAGTGGCATCGCGTCGAGCGAGTTCATGGGTCGTTTCTACGCAGATTCCGTCTTCCCGAAAATGTCAAAGTGGAGGAGGTGATGGCGGGAATGGAGAATGGAGTCCTAACTGTGACTGTTCCGAAGATGGAGAAGCCTTCCGCTAAAACGATTGACATCACATGCAACTAGAAACCTTTCGTTATTAACTTGAACGATCGAGGCAGTTAACTGGTGTATGTGAAAACCAATGATGCTTTGCAGGCTTTCTTATAGTTGATATTTAGCACACTGCAGGCTGGCTGAATGTTGAATCTAGAAACGCCATACTCCCATGGACGCTTACATTTGAGTCTTCTGAATCCTGTTTTGATCCGAATATATAGGATGAGTTTGGCGTGGCCACTCTCTGTGTACAGACGTGAATATATAATTGAAACTATCTTTTGTCACCAATATCAATTGTACTATGCACGAAGTTTCGCAGTTTTTGTAATATTTTGAATCCGTGTCAACACGAATCGTTCTGATTCTGTCCGTCTGTCCTTAAGCCCGTTCTCTCCAGTCTCTGACTCCGAGCTAATGATGCCTGCCGTGACCTCTGATCTTGGTGGTTAAACGTCTGGTTCCTGTAATGTTAGACTTGAAACGAAGAGCACAATGTGGAACTATAAATATCTAAAGAAAATGTGGAAATTTTGATTTTTCCCATTCTCGCATGTATCTATATTTTCTTATGATAGGTTCCAATCACTATCTGTTAGAGGCTGTAACTTGCCAAAACTGAAGGCAATTGAAGTGATTTCACTTTGAGGTACTCAAGGAAGATAAATAAATAGAGTTTTTCAGGTCCTTAAATTGTTTTGGGATGATGAAAGATGTATTATTGAGCCGGTTTGTGGCTATTTTTGTAATATTTATGGCAAGAAATGAAGGGGAGACTCGCTCGCCATAGTGCATACTATCTTTTTAGTCACCAGCACAAACGAACTTTGTACTTATCTATGCAGACCTACAAAGACAACATAGAAAAATAAAGAGTAGAGAGTTTCTCTTCATTTTATGCAGGTTTTGAATGGCCATTTGGCTTTTCGAGCAAACACTAACAGTCATGACATTGCTTTTGCCCCAAATGGACGTTTTGAATCTTTCGTTTTGTGATCTGGTGATAAAAGTGAAGAGATCCTTGCTACATTCAAATTGTCTTGCCAATTCTTGAGCATGGATAGCAAGGAAGGAAAGCAGTTGCACATTGTGATGAATTTATTGCCACATTGTGATGAATTTATTGCCACATGCATGCTTGATAGCATGAATCGTTCAACCTTTGAGGAACCATTCTAGATATTCTTTGCGCATCTTTAAGAACATTAATAGAACATGAAGATTGATATCTTTTTTTCCTTTAATCTAAATGATTAATACATATAAGAATATGAAGTATTTTGTTAATAGAGTATGCAACATTTGTATATGTTACCAAAGATTGGTAAATATAATACTCTCTTTAAAGACATTGAGAATTATCTCAAGAAATGACTATAATTATGGATGGAAAATTGGCTCAATCAATTGACAGTTTTTGGCATTCGGATGGAGAATTCGCTCAATCAGTTGACAGAGCTTTTGGCATTGGGATGGAGAATTCTCTCAACCAATAGACAGTTTTTACCCTTGGCAATTACCTCACCCTATTAGATTATCTTTTTTTGCATGCACATGCATGAAAAAGAAAACTATCTGACCAGGTTAACTAAATGAGGATGGGGTTGACACTCATCTCAAAGCATTAACACTTCATTTTCAAAACCTCCAGTAAGATATTCAAAGAAAACAAGAATACCAAAGAAGTAAAGAGGTTTTGAAACCTTGTAACTAAGAAAATTTCTTAGAGCCTTGGACTTTAATTATAGGATTATAACTAAGATTTAGAGCGGTATATGTATATGTACTCGAGAGGAAACGAAGTATGAAAAGAAAAATTATGTGGCTATACATTAGAATATGGCAACTTCATTAGACTTCATTAGACTATAGGATTTCTAAAGGAAATGACATAAGGCTTCACCATAAGCATTGTGCATGAGAAATTGTATAAGTTTGTGAGGTTTTATAGAAGATTTTTGTATTTTATACACCTTCGGTGTAAAACCTTCAAGGGAGTCTCATCATATGAATATGAGACTATGGAGTGACTTCGTTTTACAAACATGAACTACCATTGAGCTTTTCACTAAGGAGAGTAGTGGAAGAGAGAAAATTGAGCGACCATCTTTATTTATCATGGGCTCCCACCTAAGAGCTCTCTCATCTGTTCTTTTCCCAATCACCTTTCCTATATAAATAGTGGTTCATGATGCAACACTTGCCAACCACCTATCCACGGTCCTAAGTTAATATAATAGTTCCTTTCCCTTAGTTCCATTTTTTCCTCAATATGGCATTGGAAGGCATTTGGTAAAGTTTCTATACTCCTCACTCCCATTGGCCGCTATTGTCATATCCTTCCCCTTCAGAAGACTCTTGAGACGTCAAAACAAAAAGTGGAAATCCATCTTGTAAAGTGTCTACTACCTCCCATTTCGTACACCTAGCTTACATACTCACATAAAATCAACCTCGTTCAAATGACCTCAATCCAATGTCATATGCCCTTGATGGAGTAATAATGTGTATGAAAACTATGGAACTCTATGGAGCTATTAAACCATGTAATGAATCTAAGTTTGCTGAATGGGTAGGATGTTACATGGTAGGATTTTAGTAAAAAAGGGGTTGTAATCAGATATACCAGAAGTGTCTATAAAAGAATGAGCGCGAGGAGTGAAAGGATCGCCATTTGTAAAGGATGCTACTTTCTTGTAATGGTTTTTTCTTGTAATGCTACTTTCTTGTAAATTCTAGCATCGTAACTCTGTTCTATTTTGATCTTACTGCATAGTATACTTTTATTCAAATTGCTCTGTTTTTTTTTTTTATTTTGTATGTGATTCGATGAATTTCTTCTAACTGTGCTGCTCCAAATTAGTGTGTCTTGAAAACTTTGTGTGAAATTTTATGTGTTTCTTAACCCTAACACATTTGATGATCTTACTAATGGATGTCACATCGATTGAGTAAGTTTGGAAAAGTTTGTTACACAAGGGCTCATGCTCGTATGTCTCAATTAGATGCATTAGATAATTTGAACAAATGGCACATTACAATCGAAGACCAAGATATTGAAGAAATTCCTCTAGACCAAGACGGTGAAGGAACGAGAGCAGCCAAAGCAGGGCTGGTGGGAGGATATTTAAGGAAGCTAATACTCATAGGAGGCACTACACGGACAAGAAGGTGAACCCAATTTGGCCCACTAAGGGGGACTAGTAGACAAAGATCTAGAGGATATCCTAAGCCAAAGAATATGGCACAAACGCCACCTAATCCATGGACCAAGATAGCTAGATTTAGAGGAGGATCTAAAGAAGATGCAGATTACCATGTCGCTCAATTTGAAATTAAGTGGATAGCCAATGGCTATGCCACTTTGTATGGTGATGTGATGAAATTGCAACAATTTGTGGCTAACTTAGAAAGTAAGGCCATGACCTAGTTTAGCGAGTATGACATTCGACACTTTGCAAACTATAATGCATTAAAAATAGCATTTTGCAAAGGCCTAGGAAAGAGAAGACTCTGACTTATGCGCTTAGAAAATTAAGAGCAATCACGTAAAGGAATATGTTAGTGGAAGACTATGCACAAAATTTTGAATTTTAGTGGAAAGGCTATAGGGCAATGAGAGACCTACATATGAAATGTTAGCCGAGTATTTCTTGAAGGGAGTAAGAAGCAACTTGAGGAATGTTAGCCGAGTATTTCTAAAGGAAATGACATAAGGCATCGCCATAAGCATTGTGCATGAGAAATTGTATAAGTTTGTGAGGTTTTATAGAGGATTTTTCTATTTTATACACCTTCGGTGTAAATATCTTATGACCACATCCAACCATGTGAAGGTTTGAGAATAGTTTTACAAACATGAACTACCATTGAGCTTTTCACTAAGGAGAGTACTGGAAGAGAGAAAATTGAGAGACACACATAGATCAACCTTGGTCGCTCTATCCCACCATAGTGACCATCTTTATAGATCATGGGCTCCCACCTAAGAGCTCTCTCATCCATTCTTTTCCCAAATCACCTTTCCTATATAAAGAGTGGTTCATGATGCAACACTTGCCAACCACACATCCACGGTCCTAATCTTCTTCTTGAGGTTAATGTAATATTTCCTTTCCCTTAGTTCCATTTTTTCCTCAATATGGCAGTGGAAGGCATTTGGTAAAGTTTCTATACTCGTCACTACAATAGGCCCCTATTGCACAATACAATGTATGTAACCATGTATGCGTGTTCTTTTCCCATTTAAGAAGAGTCTTGAGACGTCAGAACAAAAAGTGGAAATCCATCTTGTACGTGTCTACTATCTCAATCCACTGTTATATGCCCTTGATGGAATAATAATGTGTATGACAACTATGGACCTCTATGGATCTATTAAACCATGTAATAAATCTAAGTCTTTTGAATGGGATATACAAGTATTTAGTTGCTTAATAATAAAATTACGCAGTAGCATGTTACTAACTCAGATATGTACTGAATGGGATTTTAGTAAAAAAAGTGGTTGAAATCGGATATACCAGAAATGTCATATGAACTTACTGATTATTTGCGTGTACTAGTAAATTTTTGGTCTATTTAAAGAATGAGCGTGAGGAGTGAAATGATCGCCATTTGTACATGATGCTACTTTCTTGTAATGGTTTTTTCTTGATTGAAGCTATTATGATAACCATAAATTCTATTTTGTTCTATTTCAGCATCGTAACTCCTAGATCTTACTACATAGTATACTTTTTTTCACATTGCTCAGTTTTCTGTAAAGTTTGTACGTGATTTGATTCAGATTATCTTCTAATCATGCTGCTCTAGATTAGCGTATCTTGAGAACTTTGTGTGAAATTTTATGTGTTGCTTAACCCCAACACATTTGATGATCCTACTAATCAATTTTGTAATAAGACAAGAAATGAATGTCACATCGATGGAGTATATTTGGAAACGTTTATTACACAAGGGCTCATGCTGCTATGTCTCAATTAGATACATAAGATAATTTGGACAAGTGGCACATTACAGTGGAAGACCAAGATATTGAAGAAATTGCTCTAGACCAAGAGGTTGTAGGAACGATTGCAGCCAAAGCAAGGTTGGTGGGAGGGTATTCAAGGAAGCCACTCCTCATAGGAGGAACTACAAGGACAAGAAGGTGACTCCAGTTTGGCCCACTGAGGGGGACCAGTAGATAAAGATCTAGAGGATATCCCAAGCCAAAGAATATGCCACAAACACCACCTAATCCCAGGGTCAAGATAGCTAAATTTAGAGGAGGATCTAAAGAAGATGTGGATTGCCATGTCGTTGAGTTTGAAATTAAGTGAACAACCAATGGCTATGCCACGTTGTATGGTCATGCGATGAAATTGCAACAATTGGCGGCTACCTTGGAAAGTAAGGCCAAATGCCAGTATGACATTGGGCACTTTGCAAACTATAATGCATTCAAAACAGCCTTTTGCAAAGTTCTAGAAAAGAGAAGACTCGGACTTATGCGATTTGAAAATGAAGAGCAATCACGCAAAGGCATATGTTAGTGAAAGACTATGCACAAAATTTGAATTTTAGTGGAAGGCTATAGGGCAATGAGAGACCTACATATGAAATGTTAGCTGAGTATTTCTTGAAGGGATTAAGAAGGAGCTTGAGGAATGTGGTAGCTAGCATAGATGTAGCAGGTGGATTTAGTGTATCACTATTAGCTACGGTCAAAGTAGAAAAAATTTTCGAAAGGACAAAAGGTAAGTATGCTAACTTTTAATCATGAGATGGATCAAGGACAACATCAGACTCAGAAAATGATGCTATAGACACAGGTTGTGATAGTTAAATGAGGAAGTTCAAATAAAAAAGAATCGTAAGAATAAAGCTAAACATCTTAAAGATGAAGACTTGATAAATAAATTTAAAAAGCTTGAATATTTGGTACCTCCACCAAAGGAGAAGGAATTCTGTGACATTTGTGAAAAATAGGGGCATAGTATGGCTTGATTTTGGTATAATCCAAAGAATAGAGGGCAGCCTTCAAGATATGAGGAGAAAAGTAAGAATGAAGTGGTAGTGAATCAGTAAAAACTTGTTAGAGGATGAGAAGGTTACAATCCAAAAAGACAAGGAAGGCCTCCATGGTAAGAGCAATAAAATCAAGAAGCTAGACCAACGAGGGTAATGCCACGTGTATATAGTTCTGTCCTAGATCATTGGATAAGGCCAAATTCTCCATTATCGATAAAACATAGGGAAGAGAGAGGAGTGTCGGTGGCAAGGTATAATCAACCGAACCAATAAGCTCAAGCACAACAATAAAATCATCAAGGGGCTCAAGCTAATGTCATTTTGATTGAGTTAACAAATGCAAACTCAAGCAAAACAACAAAACCATCAAGGGGCTCAAGCTAATGTCATTTTGATTGAGTTAACAAATGCAAAGGAGCAGGTGGTAGATAATCTCGGACATAGGTACATAAAAAGACATATCCTATGAAGCATTAGAATTGTGACTATAATCAATGTTTGACATCAGAGGAGGTTGAAGTCCTTGCAGTAACAAGATCAAAACAAAAAGGACCAATAAAATCGAAGGAGCAAAAGGGGATTAGAGAACGGGTGCAGAAGAGGATTTAGCAAAGTAAGGTTAGTCAAGAAAAAATTGATTTAGACGATACAAAGTATGTCATCGTTCAACACCAGGAAGTCAACAACAATATCAGTAGTGAAAAAATAATGATTGTTTGAGGTATTTATTAATGCTCCTATACAAATATCATTTGACCAGTTATTAGCACTAGTTCCGACATTGAAGAAAAAATTGTTAAATAGACTTTTGTTGTTGATAACATTGATCGGACCGATGTACATTTTATGGTACCAACCCTGAAAGCTTAATTTAAGGATAGGAGGTTTCAAGAAGTATTATTAGGTGATGGATCTAGTGTGAATATCTTTTCAAAAAAGGTATATAAATAACTGAATGTAGGTGAATTAGCTTTGGGCCCATTCCACGCCAAAATGGCTAATCAAACTAGAGACGTTCAACCATTTGGAATCTTGAAGAAATAAGAAATAAAGTAGAAGGACTGATGTTTATGGTAATTTTTGTGGTTATTGAGATGTTAGAACCAACATCTCCTTATGAAATGTTGCTTGGTAGACCATGATTTAAGAGTGCTAACGTCAAGCAAGATTGGAGCTTTATTGTGGTGCTTATATCAAAGGGTAAAACAAAGGTGACATTGCATGCAAGGAAGAATATTTTACTCAAAGAGAAACCTCTAGCAACTCAGACAATCAATTTACTCGAAGAAGTTGAAGATGATGAAGAAGACAAGCTTTTGAACGCCAATCCTATAGTGGTTCCTCTATTTAACATCGATGTGGAAGGCATATTGCACTAAGACAAAGTTCCATGGAAGCCAACTCAGGAAGTTTTTGCAAGAAAAGAAATAGTAGGCACAAAATTAAGGAAGCTATGGGAAGCGAAGGCAGAAATTTTGACTAAAGAAGCCAAGGAGCAAGAAGTGAAGGAAGTTAAAGACATGGTAGAAAAGACTTATGCTAAGAAATATGAAATGTCAAACAAAGTAAAACAGGATGAGCTATAGGAGCTTAATTTAGGCATGGATGCTGACCCAAAGATGGTGAAAGTTTGTATGCACTTAGAAGGATATTTTTTTGGAAGATTTCATACAGCTAGTAAAGGGGTATATCGATGTATTTGCATGGGAATATTTGCACATGAAAGGCATAGATTTGAGCTACATCAACATTGGATTAACTTAAGAGCGGATGCAGTATCAGTAGCTCAACAAAGGTATAGAATGAATGATGCATATATCGACGCATATACCGATGATTATATCGACGCTTATACCGATGCTCATACCGAGGTTTATACCGGCGCTTTGGTTCCGACGCCTACACCGACCCTTACACCGGCGTCGGGGCAAAATTGCGCCCGTTCATTTTCCTTGGTAGAAGCATAATCAGATTAAGGCTGTTGAAGAGGATCATCATAAAATAGCTTCTATTATTGAATTTGGAGTCGGTAATGAGTTTTAGCCTAAAAAATGGACCACTGTCCTTCAATTATGTAGCGCGTAAAGTATTCAAGCCTTATTTAGAAGACTTCATGAGAGTTTTTGTGGATGATTTTCTTGTTTTGGTAAGATGCATTTGCTATGATCTCATAGGAAATCAAAAGACACCTGTGAATTCGAACTCACAATTTTAATCTAAGGTAATCCTAAGAATATCTAAATAACATTTAAAGATTATCCTTCAAAGAAAACATAAAAAAAAAAGAAACATTAATTGTCACTCTAACTCTTAATCCACTTAGATAGGGGCACATAAAGGGGATGGGGTCCTAATTACGGGGATGAACGTGCCTATGATGTTTCACAAAGCCAAGAGTGGTCCTCCTCGAGGAGCTCTTGGTGGTGGGGGTTGGGGAGCCCGTACAAGGCCTAAAATTGCTGTGAAATTTAGGCCCTTGAGCCGGTTGTGCCAAGCGAGAAGCTGACATGTTGGATGAGTGGTTCAGGTCATCTGATCGTTGAAAGTGGATGTTTATATAACTAATTACCACCTTTCTAGATCGATTCTCATGCAATCCATGTGCCCCTTATTTCAACCATGAGGAGTTAGTTGACCATCATAATTACGAGGATGAAAGTGATCAAAGGATGTTCCAACGTGGCTATGATGTTTCACAGAGCCAAGAGTGGTCCTCGGCTAGGAGCTCTTGGTGGTGGGAGGCGGGGAGCCGGTACAAGGCCTAAAATTGGTGTGATATTTAGGCCCTTGAGCTGGTTGTGCCAAGTGAGAAGCTGACATGTTGGATGAGTGGTTCATGTCATCTGATCGTTAAAAGTGGTTGTTTATATAGCTAATTACCACCTTTCCAGATCGATTTTCATGCAATCCATGTGCCCCTTATTTCAACCATGAGGAGTTGGTTGACCATGACAATTACGGAGATGAAAGTTATCAATGGATGTTCTAACGTGTGTATGATGTTTCACAAAACTATTAGTGGTCGTCCTCAAGGAGCTCTTTGGTGGTGGGATGCTGGGAGGTGGTTGTGTTCGTGTTAGACAAGACAAGTGAAATGAAAACGAGGTGCAACCTAACGGGTTTTGAAATTTTGTTATAATCTACAGAACTGCGGGCCTTTTCGTTTGGAGCCTTGACTCACAGATTCCGTCGCGGGCTTCTGATTTCTCCAAAAAGTTCCTTTTTCGGAAATGTTTGACAATTTCCACGCTTTTCTGGACTCCCTGATGACTTCCCCCATTATGGCAAAAAACAGCCAAAAAGGGGTTGTTTGCTAATGAGAGATTAAGGAAATTGACAAATAGAGTCTTTCTATGTGTACAAGAATATAATATTGTTGTCTCAGTTAACCATATGAAGAAATTCTTTTTTTAAGAGAATATGATCTAAAAGCACCGCGAAAGTGATGAAGATTCTTGTATTCAGTGTACAATTTCTTGGTTTGATGCAAGGAAAGATATTTTTGCACACCACACAATTCATATTTTTAGAGGTCCAAGAAGGAAATGATTTTTGAAGATATGAAATATTTTTGGGTTCACGAAATTCCATGGTCATTTGGCGACAGGGTTTACATCAAATCAAAAGTCTCCATGTGTACAAAGCTTTTTTATCTATAAACGTTGGGAAAGTTTGTGAATGTCGGTTTCTCGCTTTGAGCATTGTTCTTGTTCTCGATTTTAATGGCTTCTTCTTCTCATCGTCCTTGCAACCGTGTAACCACATGTGAGGTTTACAACAGAAGAGAGGATTCTTTATGGAAACCTCTTTCTGTGAAGTTAAATGAATGAGTAACTATGATTGCTAGCTATAGAGGTGCCCATAAAGTCAAGCATGCTAAAAGAGACGACACAAGAAACCATTGGAGGGGACGTATTCTTAGTTTCAAATTGAAGAGATGGGGTTGGTTTGAAAGAGTAAAACATGTGCACAACGCTAAGGATCTTGTTCTAGAAGATCATCTACAATTCCCTTGTAGTGCAAGTGAAGTTTTACAATGCTCTTCTATCATTTCAGTTGTTTTTGTATAACAACATGTATGTTTTTGTATTGCAGATATTTTTCCTTCCAATAATTCTAGAGTGGAAACCTCTTGAATGTTTAACACGAACATTCAGAGTTCTTCGTAAGAATAATGCAGAGCCTATGTATGCAGACAAATCTGCTCAATTTTTCAATAGCATATAGTTATTTGTCCATTTTGCATATTATCAAGTGCCATTAGGGAGGAGCTCTTATGGAAATCTTATACATTGCTTGCTCCTTGCATCTTTTCATTAGATTGGGATGCTCTTGATCATTCAAAAAAAGGTGGAAAAGAAATCTTGGACTTTAGATAGCCTTGGACTCAGAGGAGAGCTATCCAGAAGTACTGATTCATCCAGATTTTCAATCTAGGAAGATAATTGTCACTGCAAATTGAAATTCAAAAATGTAAGGGAGCTCCTAGAATACCTTGATGAGGTATCATCATAGTTTAGATTCTCAATTGATGATGCAATAGTTAACATAAGATCAGAGAAACATTATCTTGCATAACTTGCCTGCCACCCAGGTGATTCAGTTCCAACCCTTTAGATTGTTACAAGTCTCCTTCTTAAGAAGCTTTTTTTTCAAACTTCATTGATTTTTCTTTGCAGGATGGTGACTAAGAATGTGATTGATTACATCACTTCAATTATGTCCTTTTTATGGACTATATCATATTGTATTTTTTGTTTAATTTCAAGATTCTGAGGAGGTTTCAATGGTGCAATGATTATACATGAAGTTGCATATGACAAAATGGAAAAGATTGGATGACACGACTGATACAAGCGATACGGCCATCACGAAAATTCTTTGATTTCCCGTATCACTTGCATCAATCGTGTCATAAAAAATTCTCTATCCTCTTCACATTTAACTTTTCTGCATGATGGTGACTAAGAATGTGATTGATTACATCACTTCAGTTATGTCTTTTTATGGACTACATTCATATTGGCATTTTTTTGTGTAATTTCAAGATTCTGATCAGTTTCTATGTGCAATGATTATAAAGGAAGTTGCATGAGTAAAGTTTAGGTGATTCAAGAATATAAACCAAGAAATTCTTACATAATATATCTCCCCTTTTAGAACCTTTTTCCATACTTCCATTGACAAAATGATGGTATGACAAAATGGATGGTATGACAAAAGGAAAAGATTGGATGAAGCGACCGATACAAGTGATACGAGCCATCCAAAATTCTCCGATTGCCCCTATTGCTTGCATCGGTCGTGTAATAATTCAGATTTAACTTTTCAACAAGAATAAAGCAAAAAACACACAAAATAGACATTTTCATGATAGGACCAATTCAATTTTGCTTGAACCATGCAATGAAGTCACTTTTGCTTAGTTCGCAAGAGAATCAATTCAACATTACATTACTCAAGGCATATAAATATAGTTACAATGACCATCTTCCAGATGAAGACTGGCATAATTACATACAATTGTACATCAATAAATCTTCCAACATATGTTGGCTACACATTAGATTACAATCTTACATTCCAAAAGC
>MU261848.1:62500-86792 GCA_020310875.1 Ceratopteris richardii | reverse complement strand
GGGGGGGGGGGGGGGGTGTCACAGCCTGTTTTTCTATCCAGCCCTTTTCAGTGCTTGGGGGGTATGCCCTGTGGCGCCAAATTGTGCGCAACTATGAGGGGTACTAGTACTCCTCATACCAAGCTCTCATTGCCTTCTTCAACACGAGTTGCTAATCGAATATAAACGTGTTCTGGCAATCTTCTTGGTGTCCCTTTTGTTGGTTTACGTTTTTCGTGGGTTTGAACGTCTCAAGTGGTATCAGAGCAACGACCCTAGGGGAAGCCTTTGGACGGGCGGACTGTCACACCAGTGCTGGCAGCGCCATCTAACGTCCCGGGCCCATCCGTGGGAAGTTCTTTGACGTCGCAAGAGGTCTTTTGACCCTCCCCTTCCCCCCCTCAAGCAAGGCAACCCCTTGCCCCCCCCCCCCCCCCGACAAGCAAGGCACCCCCTTGGCCCCCCCCCCCCCCCCCCCCCCCCCTTCCCCCCTGCAAGCAAGGCACCCCCTTGCCCCCCCCCCCCCCCTGCAAGAAAGGCACCCCGCCCCCCGCCGTCGTCGTCGCTTCCGCGCGCTCTACTGTCGCCTCCGCGCTATTCGCCAAGCCTCGCCGTTCTTTCCGTCAACCGGTGGACCACCCCCTTGTTCCAGTTAGGTGCCCGCGTTGCCCTAGCCCCCCTTCATCTTCAGGACCCTATCCCTCCCAAGTTGCCGCCGGTTGGCTCCACGCCACCATGGCCAGCGAACACGACGTTGGCACGGCCGGTCTAACTTCGGGGACGGAACGCGCCAAGAATGTGACTGAACGGCGCCGACGTCACAAGGCCCAACGGGCTGCCCTAGAAGAAGAACTCAACCGTTTGCTCTTGGTGAATGCCGAGCTACACGAACGCCTCCAGGAGGCCGAGCTCAACGCCGAGATCCACACCCAACCCAAATCCGACCCAGCTCACCCGAATCCCGGGCCTGTCCACGACCGCATTGATAGGCTCGAAGACACCCTCTCTAGACTAACTTCCCTAGTAGAAGCCCACCTCTTAGCCAAGGACCAACCTCAACCCCAACCACAACCGCAGTCAAGCACCCAACCGGTACCCCAACCCACCCCGACCCATACGTCCCAACAACCACCAACTCCTTTAAACCCAACTCCGATTACTCAAATGCAACCGGTGGACATCGACGACCCCGACTCCTTCGGCTTCTACAAACCGAACCCCCCCGACAAGTACCGAGGCGGCCGAAGCTCCATTGCCGTCAACCGATGGATCGAAGGTATGGAAAGCTACCTCCAGATGCTCCGGGTTGGCCGCAACCATTGGACGCGCATCGCCGGCCAATTCTTACAGGACGAAGCCTCAGCATGGTATATGGTGGAACATAAGAAGCAAGCCTGGCCCTCATGGGATCATTTCACAGCGGCCATCGTCGACTACTTTGTACCTCGCAACGAAGCGTTCCAAGCACGTGACGAATGGCGCAACCTCCGTCAAGACAAATTCATTGGACCTTATGTATCACAATATCGCAGGCTCATGCTTCGCATCAACGACATGGCGGAAATTGATCGCCTACACGGCTTCCTTTACGGGTGCTCCCCGTACTACCGCAAAGAAGTGGAGAAGCAAGAACCCCAAACCTGGGAGGACGCAGTCCGCATCGCAGAACGGCTCAATGACGCTTACTCCAACCGGCTGGCTCGTTCGACCGACGGAAGCCAAGCTACCCGCAAAGACTCAACCTCTAACAAGGAGCAAACCTCCACATACCGAAGATCAACCGAGCAACAACGTGGTCAAGGTTTCAAAGCCCTCCCGGCCCCAGCAGACAACCGTTCAGGATCCCCTAACCGAAGCAACCAAACGCGGCGCGACCCCCGTCCGGTGTGCAAATATTGCCAAGGCAGTCACCCCACTGAGAAATGCTGGCGGAAACGACCCGACACTAGAGTGCAAGCAACGAAGACCGAAGAGGCATCCACCTCCGGCCCGAAAATCACCGAGATTCACAGCGACGAATCAGACGACTCCTCCCCCCGCGGACCGTCCACATCAAAGGGCAAGGCTCAGTGCCATTCAGTTGCATTACCCATCATACACCAAGTGTTCATTATGGGAGAAGTCACAGGCGAACGCATGCCGGTGATGCTGGACACGGGTGTGCTCAACAGTGTGACTCCGCAGTGTGCTCAACGCCTTGGACTCAAGATCAGTAAACGGCTCCGCATGTCGGTGGTCTTTGCTCAGGGAGAGGCCAGTCATGTGCGTTACGCCGACGGTGTCCCGGTCATGTTAGGCCAATGGTTTGGTCACCTGAACTTCCTGATTATACCGATGGAAACATTCGAAGTCATCCTTGGCCTCGAGTTTATGGATAAACACATGATCTCCTTTTTCGGCAAAGGGGTAGACAAAGTCCTTCTCGATCAGAATGGGCAGGCCATCGTCGTCGACTGCAATCGTGTCCAGGCTCCCCGTACGGACGAACCTTCTGACAATGAACCAAGGGAATCTAAGCAGAAACATACTAGCAAAGAGAAAGCACAAGCTCGAACGTCAACCTCCACACACACGCCATCACCATTATCACACAAGCAATTTCGACGAGCAGTCTATCAAGGCGGAATCGCACACTTATGTGTTCTCAGACCGGTCGCAGAGGAGACGGGACCACGGCCGATCGACGTCTCAAAGATTGGGCACCCAAGTTTCCAGATGCTAATGGAAGAATTTTCAGATGTTCTCACGGATACCCTCCCACCCGGTCTTCCCCCCTTACGTAATGTCCAGCATCGGATCGACACGCTCCCGGATCACCCGCCACCGTCGCGAGCGCCATACAGGATGAATGAGGCCGACCTTCAGGAGCTGAAGCGGCAGTTACAGGAACTTGAAGTGCAAGGATACATCCGACCAAGTAGCTCCCCATATGGAGCCCCGGTCCTATTTGTGAAAAAGAAAGACGGCTCCTTACGCCTATGCATTGACTACCGAGCACTCAATAAAGGCACAATCAAGAGCAAGTATCCCGTACCCGTGATGGAGGAACTTTTAGATCGCCTGGGCAAGGCACGATACTTCACGCGCATAGATCTCCGATCCGGGTATCATCAAATCAGGGTGGCACAGGAACACATCGAGGAAAACGGCCTTCCGCACACGTTACGGCAGCTATGAGTGGCTCGTCATGCCATTCGGGCTGACAGGGGCACCGGCCACCTTCTGTCGAGAGATGAACGACGGCTTCCGGGATATGCTTGACCTCTTCCTCATCATCTACATCGATGACCTGCTGATTTACAGCCGAACATTAGAGGAACATTATGAACACGTTCGGGCGGTCTTGTTACGACGACGGCAACGTCGGCTTTTCGCCAAGCCAAGCAAATGCGAGTTCTGCATGAAGAAGGTGGAATTCTTGGGGTTCATCGTTTCCGAACAGGGCCTCCACGCCGACCCCCAGAAAGTAGACGCAGTACTCAAATGGGCACCCCCGAAGACCGTCAAAGAGGTGCGAGAATTCATCGGCTTTTGCCAATTTCTCCGCCGGTTCATCCAAGGTTTTAGCAAGATCGCGGCCCCGCTCTTGGAGTTGGTCAAAGAAAAGGAGCCATTCAAATGGGGAGCAGACGAAGAAGAAGCCTCCGAAGCATTAAAGGTGGCTATGTGCAATGCCCCGGTTCTCAAACTTCCAGAGTTCGACAAACCGTTTGAAGTTCACACAGATGCATCAGGCTCAGCCATCGGCGGCGTCCTCTTACAAGACGGACAACCCATCGCATACGAGTCGCATAAACTCACCGGCCCCGAGCTCAGATGGAGCACACACGAGCAAGAAATGTTAGCTGTTATCCACTGCCTACGCAAGTGGCGGCACTACATTATCGACAAGCACACAACGGTCTTCACGGACAACATCTCCTTGAAGTACTTTACATCTCAACCCAAGCTAAGTCCAAAACAAGCAAGATGGCAGGATTTTCTTGCCGAGTTTGATATCGAGATCATTCATAAGCCGGGCAAACAGAATGTAATGCCAGATGCACTTAGTCGAAGACCCGAGCTCCAGGCGATGTCCACCGTATCCTCAGATTTGAGAGGCAGAATTCAACGAGCGCAAGCACAGGATGCCCAAGTTCAAGAAATACTTCAGGACATGCAAATGGCTCAAGCCCCGCAGCGCTACACATTACAAGACGGCATTCTCCACCGCAAAGGCAAAATTTATGTACCGAACGACGTAGAGCTACGCAAAGAGCTACTGTGGGAGGCACATGATTGCAAAGTGGCCGGCCATGGAGGTCAAAATCGCAGCTACGAGACGCTCCATAAACACTTTTATTGGCCCCGCATGAAGGCACAAGTACAAGAATATGTAGAAACCTGCCCAACATGTCAGTTAGTCCGTCAAGATCGAGTGAAGCCTGCCGGCCTTCTGCAACCACTCCCAATTCCCAACCGGCCGTGGGACATGATTAGCATGGACTTCATCACCGAACTCCCACCATCTTTGGGCTTCAACACCATCTTTGTTGTGGTGGACTACTTCACCAAACAAGCACACTTTATTCCGGCTAAGCCCCCGCTCACCGCCAAGGCCGTGGCTCAACTGTTCTTCACTCACATCGTGAAGTATCACGGGTTGCCCCTCGCCATAGTGTCAGACCGCGACGGCCGTTTCCTAAGTCGGCTATGGACCGAGCTTTTCCGCCTCTTGGGGACGCAACTTAGGTTCTCCTCATCATATCACCCACAAACAGATGGGCAAACCGAACGGGTTAACCAGACGATCGAAGATTACATCCGAAACTATGTCAGAACGGACCAAAAGGATTGGGCGAGGCACTTAGACATTCTGGAGTTTCACTACAATGCTTCCGTCCACTCAAGCACGAAGATGACACCATTCGAGTTGGCGACCGGCAAGGAGGTAATCACGCCCTTGGCTCTCACACAAGACTCCACACTTGCAACAACAGACCCTGATTGCGGCGCCTTCTTGGATCAATGGAAAACAAAGTTAGAAGAAGCAAAGTCCAGCTTGCAAAGAAGCAAAGAACGCATGGCTCGCTACGCAAACAAGAAACGACGACCCGGCGAAGAATTTCAAGTAGGCGACCTTGTCCTCGTCAGCGCACGAAATATCACTCTGCCAAAGAACATCACGCAGAAGTTCAACCATCGCTACTACGGACCATACAAAGTGGAGAAGCGCATCAATGAAGTCACTTATAGCTTGGAGCTGCCCGACAATGTGCAATTTCACAACGCCTTTCACGTCAGCCTCCTGAAGCGGTTCAAACCCGACGCCAAGTACGGACGCGAGATCCCGGTGCTGCACGACGGAGAGAACCAGTTCGAGGCGGAAGCTATCTTACGGGACCGGAACACTCGCGAAGGCCCACAGTTTCTCATCAAATTCAAAGGACGACCTTTAGTCGATGCGGATTGGCTTCCGGCCAACACCTTCGGACCCGACCATCCATTAGTCCGAAAATACTATCGCCACACTTAAGCCATTTTGGCTATGAGCCCCATGTAATGTTCCCAAACTTTGTATTCACACCAACTTTTGTAAGACCCTGAACCCGCTTGTTGAGGACACCAAGCTCTTTAAGCCGGGGGAGGATGTCACAGCCTGTTTTTCTATCCAGCCCTTTTCAGTGCTTGGGGGGTATGCCCTGTGGCGCCAAATTGTGCGCAACTATGAGGGGTACTAGTACTCCTCATAACCAAGCTCTCATTGCCTTCTTCAACACGAGTTGCTAATCGAATATAAACGTGTTCTGGCAATCTTCTTGTGTCCCTTTTCGTTGGTTTACGTTTTTTCGTGGGTTTGAACGTCTCAGGGGGGGGGGGGGGGGGGGGGGGGGGGGGGGGGGTGGGGGGGGGGGGGGGGGGGGGGGGGGGGGGGGGGGGGGGGGGGGGGGGGGGGGGGGGTGGGGGGGGGGGGGGGGGGGGGGGGGGGGGGGGGGGGGGGGGGGGGGGGGGGGGGGGGGGGGGGGGGGGGGGGGGGGGGGGGGGGGGGGGGGGGGGGGGGGGGGGGGGGGGGGGGGGGGGGGGGGGGGTGGTCGGTGGGGGGATTGGGGGGGGGATGGGGGGGGGGGGGGGGGGGGGGGGGGGCGGGGGGGCGGGGGCGGGGGGGGGGGGGGCGTGGGGCGGGGGGCGGGGGCGGGGGGGGGGGGGGCGGGGGGGGGGGGGCATATACTATATATATATATATTATATCATACTATATATATATATATATATATATTATATACTATATAATATATATATTTTTTTTTTTTTTTTTTTTTTTTTTTTTTTTTTTTTTGGAAACCCGCAATTTCTTAGGGGGCTTTTTTTTTTCTTTTTTTTTTTTCTAATAGAGTTTTTAAATAGCCCAATTTAGAGAAAAATCAAGGAAAAATCTGAAAAAATTGCCAAAAATTGGCCCAAAAATTCTAAAAAAAATTCTGAAAAAATTATGATGAAATTTTCTACATGTTGAGCCTAAAATCCTTCATCAGACCACAGAGACCCTCCATTTATTCCTCAAATTGGGCAATAAAAAGACATCGGAAAGGGATAAAAATTGCTAGAAAAATGCTAAAATTGCTAGAAAATTTCCAAAAAAAGAGTTTGCATGGCCGTGGTTGTGAAATATCTTCTAGGTTTTCTAAAAACACCAATAACAAGGATGAAATTGATAAGGAAAACTACTAAAACTGAGCAAAATATGATGAGAAAGTTATGTACAACCTGGACATATTTGACAGTTCCAGGTGATCCATACGTCATTAAGTGTGTTGATGATAGGCCTTCAACCTTGAAATGTTGACCAGTGGCAAGGCCTCTCCTTTCAGCGTCTCTAATTCCACAGCACCCAAGTTTAGCATTGTTTTGACTCTATAAGGTCCTTCCCAATTTGGAAGCCATTTTCCTCTCAGTTGTGTATGAAGGTTAGGTCTATGGAGAAGAACCAACATGCCTGCTTCAATGTTGTTGTTCCACAGGTGTCGATCATGTGCCTCTTTCCTCTTCATCTGAGTCTCGATCAATTGTTTTGTTGCTAGGAGACGAATCTCCTCCACTTTATGTAGGGCCCCTATTCTCTGAGAGACATCACAGTCTTTTTTGCCCTGCATGTATGCTATCTTAGGTGAGCCATGTAAAAATTCAAAGGGCTCAATGGGCAATATTCCATAAACCAGTTGAAATGGAGAATATCCTGTGGCCTCTTTGTAAGCTAACCTGTATGCCCATAGGGTACCTTGATAAGCAATGCCCCAGGAAGTGGGTTGTAACATACATTCCTTCCTTAACATTGAGATCAAAACTTTATTTGTCGATTCAGCCTGTCCATTGGCTCTTGGATAGTAAGCACAAGAAGTCCTATGTAGAATTCTATACCTGTTAAAAATCTCCTGCAGGACCTTATTGACAAAATGTGTACCTTGATCTGTACAAATTTCAAATGGGCATCCAAACCTGCAAATGATGTTACTATAAATGAAGTCGGCAACAGTTTGGGCAGTGCAGTCGGGGGAAGCAATAGCTTCAGCCCACTTGGTCGCATAATCGGTAGCTATCAAGAGATATTTCTCTCTTTTTGGAATTGTCGGAGGATAGATGGGCCCTACAAAATCCAGCCCCCACTTTTCAAATGGTTGCCAGGAAGTGGAAACAATCAAGGGGTTATGTCTCTGCGTTGTGGGCTTAGGTCCACACCTCTGGCAAACATCACATGCCTTTCCCCATTCATCTGCATCCTTAAATAGAGTAGGCCACCATAGACCAGCATCTAATATCCTCTGACTCATAATATGCCCTGGAAGGTGCCCACCACCTGGTCCTTCATGTGCAGAGTGAAGGACTTTCCTCACTTCTTCTTCCTCCAAGCACTGCCTAAGTCTGTCATCCTTTCCCTTTCTATATAATTTATCTTCAAGGAAGGTGTATGGTCTGCTCTTGAGTAGCAATCTCTTCCTTTGCACAGCACTAGCCGTTTTTGGATACATCCCTGTTTTAATGAAATTCTTGATATCATAATACCAACCTTGGGCCTGGACAGCAAACAGATGAGCATCTGGAAAATCATCATTGATTCCACTAACTTGCTCCATCATGTTGATTCTGGAAAGGTGATCCGCCATAACATTCTCTTTACCTGGTCTGTGGACCACAGAAAAATCGAACTCTTGGAATAACAATAACCACCTCCATATTCTACCAGTGGCTTGTGGTTTGTTGAGCAAGTACTTGAGAGGTTGATGGTCAGTTATAATAACGAATTTTACTCCCAACAAGTAATGACGAAATTTTTGGACCGCAAAAACCATTGCTAAGGCTTCCCTTTCAGTAGTGCTGTAATTCCTTTCAGCCTTAGTCAAAATTCTACTAGCATACTGAATTGGTCTGTCCATCTTAAATTCTTCACTAGGTTGTGTCAAAACTGCCCCCACTGCATAGGCATTGGCATCTACATGTATATGAAAGATTCTTGACCATTCAGGTGTGATCAAAATAGGAGCAGACACTAACCTGGACCGCAATGTTTGATATGCTTTTTCTTCCTCTTCTTCCCATTTAAAAGGTACTTCCTTACCTGTAAGTCTAGCCAGAGGTCTAGCTATCTCTGCATACATTTTAATAAACCTTCTATGGTATCCAGTATGCCCCAAAAAACTCTGGATCTCTTTAGGGGATTTAGGTTTAGGCAACTTTAAGATAGAAATGATTTTGTCAGGATCCGGGGCCATACCTTTAGCTGACACCACATGTCCTAAGAGAGTTCCTTCTGTCACAAGAAAATGACATTTGTTTGGATTGAGCTTTAACTTAGTTTCTCTGCATCTTTTGAAAACATTATGCAGCTGCCTCAGATGGTGGTCCAAACAATCTAGAGGAGTTTCTTTGTGAGATCCTGAAAACGAAGAGAAGTCATCCATGAAGATTCTAAGTGATTCCAGCAATAGGGGGCCAAAGATGAGATTGACCGTTCTGTTAAAGGTGGCTGGGGCATTTCTGAGCCCAAATGGCATTTTTACATACACATATGTTCCCCAAGGTGTGATAAAAGCAGTCTTTTCTCGATCCTCTGGGTGTATTGATATTTGATTATAGCCACTGAATCCATCCATAAAGCTATATAAGGCATGCCCAGCTACTTCTTCAATGACCTGTTCTGCAAAAGGCATTGGGAAACCATCTGGAATGGTCACCTTATTGAGTGCTCTAAAATCAACACAAATTCTGATTTTATTAGTATTCTTCTTTGGTACTATAACCATAGGGGAGAGCCACTCTGAGTGTTCTACAGGAATGATGATTCCTGCATCCTCCATCTTCTGGATTTCCACATAGACAGCTTCAGCATATTTTGGGTTAAGTCTATAACTCTTCCCTCTTATAGGTTTTGCTCCATCAACCAGAGGGATTCTATGCTCTCCATAAGTTGCCGGCACTCCTTCTAAGTCTTTATAATGCCAAGCAAAAACATCTATATATTTGGTCAAGAATGATTTTACCTTTTCAAGGAGCCCTGGGTGGCTCCACAACCAAGTGGCCACCAAAACTGGCCGATCATTGTCTTGATTGCCTAATTGTATTTCTTGGACAGGATTTCTCTCTACCAGAGTATCCTCCTTCTCCTCTCCTTCCTTGTCTTTGTCTTCTAGCTTTTCTTGCATTGCTTCATAAGCAGGGGTGTTTTGGATTTCAATCTGTTCTTCCTTATCCTGCATCCATCCTATAGGTATTTCTTGAATTGGAAAAGAACACTCTTCACTAGAATCTTTTACCTTGCCTTTAGCTTTATTAACTTCATTTTCTGTAGTAGTCATATCCTCCTCAAAAATGCATTTGAGGGTTGTCTTCCTGCCCCTTCTGTGGTTTGTAATGGGCTCTCCCAATCCATCAACCTGGACTTTTTCCTTATCTTCATCATAACCTTCAATTGTACAACAATTATTAAGAAAAATTCCAAAACAAGAGGAAGAGTTGCCTGCTTGGAGCCAATTTAGAATATCCTCTTCTTCCTCAAAATCTATTTGGGGTTGATCCTCCGATTCTGTTTCCATGCAAATTCCAACTGCTTGCATCATGCTAGTGTTTCCTTGATTATCTGGGCCCTCTTCTAAATGAATCTGTGTCAGCTCCTGCCCTTTCTTTTGTACCCACATAGTATCCTTGCCCCAATCATGAATGACACTTGCGTGCCTCAGCCATGGTCGTCCAATTAAGAGAGGAAATCCTCCTTCAACCTGGGGTAATCTTAAAACCACAAAATCCAGGATGAATAAATTACCTTGTACTTCAAGTGGAACTTTTGGGACTACTCCCAAGGGCCTTACTTTGCTTTGATCTGCCAAAGTGACAGTGAAATTTGCAGGCCTTGAAGGGTGGAGTCCAATTCTTTTCATTGTATGTTCAGGCATCAAGTTAATGCCAGAACCACCATCCACAATAACTCCTTTAAATTCATGACCCTTGATAGATACTGTCAGCCGAGGACTTTTATAATCTGTAAGGGGTGCTTCCCTTACAATTTTTCCTTCATGTACAACAGCAGTCTTTGCCACCAAACTTGTAGTGGAAGCTTCATCAATTATCTGCAAGAGTTCTGACCTGAACTTCCCATCCATCTTTATTAAATCAAAAATACTAACCTCCTTTTTCATGGATTTGAGCAGTCTGGAGGCTTCTGATTCCTTAAGAGCTTGGGCTCCATTTGACTTATCCAACTCCTCATGAGCCCTGCTGAATGCATGTCCAATGGCATCACTGGTACCTGTGCAATTTTCCTTTTGCCTTGTGTCTGCACTTGTGGTGGCTAGGTCTTCTGACACACCTTTGTCTCTGTTTAATCCATTAATCAATGATTCTTGACCCATGTCCACTGGAGCCATCCCCTTGCTTCTTGTCTGCACAGTAAAAGAGTCAATTTCTTCTAACTGCACCACCCTGGTAGATGGTGATGGCACCTTAACTTGATTTGCCATTTCTTCTTCCTTCACAGAAATCATTTGGATATGGGGCCCTGATGAAGAGGCTTGATTCTTAGGACAACCATATGTATAATGGTCTCTGGCCTCAGGGCAGTTCCTGCAAGGAGGTGCATTCTCTGGTAGGGTGCACCTACTTTGGTAGTGCCCACATTCTCCGCACCTAAAACAGATTATTGGCCTCCTAGGCCCATTTCCAAAATTATTTCTCTGTCTAGGGTTATAGTTGTTACCTTGATTTTGTGCAGCCATCACATTTGTGGTTGTTGGGGGTCCTCCTTGGGTCCAGTATGTCGTTGCAGGCATTCCTCTTGATTGGCATTCATGGGCCTCATGGCCAATCTTCCTGCATAATTGGCAAGTTACACTTAACAGAGGACACTCACTTACTATATGCCCTTGTTTGCTGCACATGGAACACCAAAGACCACTCTTGATGCCCCCTCCTTTGAGCTCCTGCAACTCCTGTCGCAGCTGAGCTAATTCCTCTGCTTGGGCCTCCTCTTCCTTTTGAAGCTTGAGTGCTTCAATCTCCCTTCTCAATTGAGCCACAGCAGTCTCCTCCTCTTTGTAGGGCTTATTTCTCTTTAAGCCCTCCAACTCCCTCCTCAGCTGGGTCACTGGATCCTCCATCTCTGTACCATATGTTGGTGGTGAAGAAGTTGTCCCATATTGGTGCCTTATTTGCTCCAGTCTTGTAGCCGTGGTGATGAACTCCTCTATGGAGGCTGTAGGTAGCACCAACTCTTTTATTTTGCATTGGGTGACCACAGGTAAAGGTTTGGCTAACCACTTCTTGACAAAGAAGTCGTGTGGTGGATCCGGTAATTTGGCCATTAATGCTTTTGCCCTGGTCACGAATTCGGGGAACTTCTCTCCTGGACCCAACTTCAAGTTTTCCAATTCTTCTATAATGATTTCAGCCGTGTTGCCCTGTTGAAATTGATTCTTAAAGGCCTCTTTCATCATATCCCAAGAGGTAAAGTGATTTTCGGCAAACTGACTAAACCACTTGTCTGCCAGACCCTCCAATGTGGCGGGGAAGAGTATCAAGAAAGCATCTTCCCTACCCATTAGTCCCCTAGTCTTACATAATGAAAGAAATCGTCGAATGTGCTCATCTGGGTCTTCATGGGCTAAACCTCTGAAGGAGGGGAATTTTATGTTTAACCTGGAGAGCAAGATTTCTAGGTCCACCTGCCCTGCCATGCTTCCTACCGATGAAGTCGATGAAAGTGGACTTGTTGATCTTCGGTTCGTCTTTCTTCTTGTCTGCTTGCACTTGATTCTCAAGGTTTGTGACCGGGTCGCGGTCATGAGCTATTCATAGTCCACTTAAAAATGAGACACTTGATAAAAGGATATACCTTTTGGCCCACTAGAGTAATGTTGTCGACACTGGAATGTTGTCCTTCAATGGCAATATATAGTCTCCTATGCTCAAAACTCCTTGGAGGTCCCACCGTGCGTGCCAAATTTGTTGGGGGATTCTTTGACAAGAAGGAGTTTGAGGGTTTGTAGGAGAAAATGGAAGGACCAAAAGAGAAAATACACCTTGGAAGTCTCTGCCTTCGATTGAGTACAGTAAGAAAAGTACAATGTTTGAAATACAAGATACACCAATACCTCTGTGCACAATCCCGCAGAGTGCCCAATTACAAAATATCCAATATCCCAATGTCCTCTTGCTGCCGACCTCCTCTGCAACAAACCTCCACTTGCTTCAAGCTTCTCCTTGTGCACACCTTGCACCAAGCTTCCACAAAGGGGGAGGAGTGAATACCTGCTGTCGGCAAGCGTACACTGCCAAAGGACCTTGAGATACTTGGGGGAACTATAGCTTAGCACTTCTCTGCACCACAATCCTTGGTCACTCTCTATGCACCTTGCACTTCCACTTCTGTGCGACGTACTCTGGTGACTCTTGCACTTCCCTCTCTTGCTCCACTTAGCCTATGCTCTCTTGCTTACTCCAACCCTTGGTCCAAGAATGGTTCTTCCTTGATTTCAGTGTGTCGATCACGTACGCTCCTAACTGCAAGTGAATCTTGGTGCTCACTTTGATGTCCCAAGATGGCTCTCACAAGTGGCAGCCAACTACTCATTGTTTTGTCCTGTAGTGACTTTAGTCTAAAACCAAAAATTTTAATGGGGGGCCATACTTTCGCCTGTGCGTACACTTTGCCGCTTCACATGCCTTCACATTTCCTTTTAATTCTTCACTTTTGCACATAAGGGGGGTTCACCTGAACCTTCCAAAACACTTTAAAACACACTTTGAACCTTAGGGAAATTAGAGAAAGTACCTCTGCAACCTGCAACCTATTTTCTCCAATTTACCCTTTGTGGATAATTCATTGTGCACTACCTGTGCACTTTGACACCTGCACTTTGACTTTGCACCTATTGACTTTGACCTTTGACCTTGTAGACTTTGACCAGTTGACTTTGACCGTTGACTTTGACTGCAGTTGACTTTGACCAACATGACTTTTATGGGCTCAACATATGTCAAGACTAGACTTTAATTTTTCACTAAATTACAAGAGTGAATTTATCCCTTCACTTAGGCTTAGTTTTCTCAGTCCTTTGCCTTCACTTCTCTTTGTCTTTCTTCTTCCTTCATATCTCTTCATAAATTCATGTCTAATTAGTGAGTGAAGTCCCAACAGCTCCCCCTCAATCACTAATTAGCATGCTCTGACTTCTTCATGTAATATTCTTCTCTTTTATTCCTACCATCTCTTTGAATCTACTTGTCTTCACTCCATCCAAGCTCTTTGTCATAATATCTGCAATCTGATCTTTTGTGGAAGTGTATACCACTTCAAGCTCCTTCTCCATTACCTTTTCTCTCAGGAAATGATATTGAATCTCTGTGTGCTTTGTTCTTGCATGAAATACAGGATTTGCTGCAAGATACAATGAACTCATATTATCTCCATGTATGATAGGTATACCTTGATCAATATCCAAGCTTTTGAACAAGGTCTACATCCATATCACCTCTTTTGCTGCTTCCACAAGTCCTTTGTATTCAGCTTCAGTTGATGATAAGGCCACTGTATGTTGCTTCTTTGAACACCAGCTCACAAGTTTATCTCCTATGTATATCATATATCCATGTGTTGGACCTTCTATCATCTTGAATTCCTGCCCAATCTGAGTCACTATATGCTCTCAGCCTTGTATCTGATGTAAATGGATAATATAATCCTTCCTTCAAAGTTCTTTTAATGTATCTAAGAACTCTTTGGCCTGCAATCCAATGTGGATCCTTTGGACAATGCATGAACTGAGAAAGAACTCCCACTACATAGCTAAGATCAGGTCTTGTTAGTGTAGCATAAATCAAGCTTCCCACTAAAGATTGATACTTCCTCATATCTTTGAGCTCTGCACCATCATATTTGCTGAGTTTATGATTAACCTCTAGTGGTGGTGATGCATCTCTGCAATTCTCCATATTAAACTTCTTTAGAAGATTCAAAAGATACCTTTCTTGTGATACATATATGCCATGTTCTGCATAAGTGATTTCCATTCCAAGAAAATATGACAATTTTCCTAGATAACTTATCTTAAATTCCTTCTCAAGTAATCTCTTCACCTCCTTGATTCCTTCATTTGAAGTACCTGTAATTATAATGTCATCTACATAAATACAAATGTAGATCATACCTTCATCTGTTCTCTTAATAAGTAAACTTGCATCTGCCTTTGAACTTTGATATCCAAGATCATTAAGACACTTCACAAGTCTATAATTCCAAGCTCTTGGAGCTTGCTTCAAACCATAAAGTGCTCTTCTCAATCTGCAAACATAATTTGGAAACTTGTAATCTGCAAACCCTTGAGGTTGCTCCATGTAGACCTCATCTGATATATATCCATTCAAAAATGCATTCTTTATATCCAATTGACTCAATGTCCATCCTTTTGATGCTGCAATAGCAATGATTGTCCTTATGGTTGACATCTTTGCTACAGGACTGAATGTCTCATCATAATCTATGCCATGAGTTTGAGCATAGCCTTTAAACACCAATCTAGCTTTGTATCTGGCTATTCTTCCATATGCATGCTTCTTTATTTTGTAAACCCATTTATTTCCAATCACTTTCTTACCATTAGGTTTTGGAACAAGTTCCCAAGTTTTATTTTCTTCAAGTGCATCAAACTCTTCCTTCATTGCTTCTTCCCATTGTCTCTTACCTTTTGCTTCATCATAGCTTTGAGGCTCTTCATCTTCCTTAATCAAGTAAGCATAGTTTTTCTGAGTCAAATAAGAAGTATCATAAGAATACCTTGTAGGTTGTTTCCTCATTCTGGTTGATCTCCTTGGTTCACACTCTTCATGTGTATCTAGATATACTTCTTCATCAAATCTTGATTCATCTTCATTTCTTCTATATGATCCAACTCTGGATGTGCTTGCTTGCATATGATCTTCATCTCCATCTACCTGCATATATGATTTACCTCTTTCACTTCTTCTTACCTCTTCTTCAAATGTTTCAAGGTTACAATCTTTATCTGCATACCAACTCTTCTATTCATCAAATGTCACATCTCTAGAAACAATAAATTGTTTGGTTAGAGGACTTCATAGTCTATAACCCATCTGCTTTTCATCATACCCAATAAACACATATTTTTCAGCCTTTGGTTCAAGCTTATGTCTGAGTTGTAATGGTACATAAGCATAGGCAATTGATCCAAACACCTTACAATGATCAAGTGTTGGTTTCTTACCCCACCATGCTTCATAAGGGGTCATTCCACTTAGATTTGCACATGGTAACCTATTCACAAGATATGTAGCTGTATTTACAGCCTCAGCCCAAAGATAATTAGGGCAATTCTTTTCTTTTAACATTTCTCTTGCAAACTCAGCAATGTTCTATTCCTCCTTTCTGCCACCCCATTGTGTTGAGGTGTATATCTGCAAGTTATTTCTTTCTTGATACCTGCATTCCAAAGATAATGATTGAATTCTTGGGAGAAGTATTCTCCCCCTCCATCAGACCTCAACCTTTTGAGCTTTTGACCTATAACTCTTTCTACATATGCATGAAAATGATTGAAATCTCCAAATACTTCTGATCTTTCCTTTAAAACATAAATGGTTATCCACCTTGTAGCATCATCAATAAAAAGAACATAATACCTAGACCCATTGATTGATCCTTCTTTTGTTGGTCCCCATACATCTGCCTGTATGAGCTCTAGCAAACCATCATGCTTGAAACCTTTCTTCTGAAATGATAATCTATGTGCCTTTCCCATTTGACAAGCTTCACACTTGTAGATCATATGTTGGCTTTTTACATTTGGTAGCCCTATTACAGATTGATTCTCCACCATAGTTTTAATTCCTTTTTCATTGAAGTGTCCTAACCTCTTATGCCAGAGGTCTAACTTTGTAAGTACTTCATCACCATGTGTGATTAGGGCTTGACCAACATTCCCTTGCACTTTGAGAGTAAAAAGTATACCTTCCTTTTTTCCACAGACAATTTGATTGTATCCATCCTCTGGATCTTCAATAAATACCCCTTCATTTGTAAATCTGACTTGAAAACCTTTCTTCACTATTTGTCCCACACTAATCAGATTCTTTGGTATTGTTGGGACATACAAAACATTTGTTAGCAAATCAACTCCAGTCCTGCACTTCACTTTTCCTACTGAATGCACATTATGTTTTGTATTGTCACGTGTTTGTACTGTATGACTTGAAATACCTTCTTCCAATTCTGATAACAATTCTATATTACTTGACAAATGATTTGAACAACCAGAGTCAATATAAAATACCTTGAGATCCTCCTTCTCTGGTGTACTTATTGAATTCATCATCAATGTTGTATGATTGTCATTCTGTGTATCATATGCATAGTTGTAATAGGTAGTGTTATAAGACTGATTCTGATTCCAATTTCTTCCACCACCTCTACCAAAACTTCCTCTTGAATTCTGTCTTCCTCTTTGAAACTGATTTTGAAACCTTCCACCTCTTCCTCTGCCATTATTGCTTTGATTTTGATTTGATCCTTGTTGGTTATGCCAACAATCATAGGCTAGATGATTGCTCAATCCACAAATCTAGCATGTCTTCTTGTTATTGTTCTGATTTCCTCTACCTCTTCCATTTCCTCAACCTTTACCTCTGCCAATACCTCTTCCTCTTGCATAATTTGCTTGAGTAGTCAGCTCTTCTTCATCCTTTGCTTTACCTTTCTCACTTCTCTTCTTATTCTTTGCATACATAGCATAACTATATCCTTTATCTCCATGTGACTTCAAGTCTTGCTCAAATGTGAGCATCAGTCCAAGCAATTGATTTAATTCTGGCACATAATGATTTAATGAAAGTTCAGTTGAGAGTACAAAAGGTTTCCACCTCTCATCTCCTCTCAACCCTGCAAGCAATTGTGCTATCAACCTATGATCTTCAATATCCTCATCAATAGATCCAAGACTATCTGCTAAGTCCTTCATCTTAGTGACATAATCACTAATACTCTGATTTTGTTTTTTCTTAAATGTGGTGAACTCTGACCATAAGCTAGCCTTCCTAGCTTTAGTAGTGTTTTGGAAGTGATCTTCCAAAGCATTCCATATGTCTTCAGCTGTTTCTAATCCTCTGATATGTGGTAGCAAATGATCTGTGATAGTGTTATATATATAAGCCCTTGCACTTTCATCTCTCTTCTGCCATAGCTTCAAAGCTTCTAGTTCTTCTTTCCTTGGTTGACTCCATCTTCAAATTTAGGCTTTTCTTCTTCACCTCTCACATATATCATTAGATCCTTACTCATAAGTAAGGCTTCCATTCTCATTACCCAAGCAGGATAATTATCTGTGTCCAATTTGTCAATAGATACATGATCTGCCATAGTCTTCTTCTTTCTGCTGCAACATGTGAGTATAAGGTTAAAGTATGGTACCTTTTGTAGATCTTTACCCTTGAGAATAACTTCGAAGCATTCCTCTGATGTCTTTTGTTGTTGAACACCTCAGCTTTCACCTCTTTAATGAAGAACTCTTCAATTCCTCTTGTATCTGCTCCTCCTTTCACTCCTGAGGACCTAATCGCGTTCTCTATATGTTTTTCAACTCAAATTAACTTATATACATATATTTTACATACTCCTAGACTCAAACTCGTAAGTTTTTAAGTTCTATGTCAAGACTAGACTTTAATTTTTCACTAAATTACAAGAGTGAATTTATCCCTTCACTTAGGCTTAGTTTTCTGAGTGCTTTACCTTCACTTCTCTTTGTCTTTCTTCTTCCTTCATATCTCTTCATAAATTCATGTCTAATTAGTGAGTGAAGTCCCAACAGTTTTGTTGAGACACCTCATTCCTAGTTAGGAATGATTTGATCATAGTGATAATCAGATGGTGGTCATACATAAAGCAAGTTCCATCCACTTGGAACATCTTGCATGTTATTATTAAGAAGGTGGTGGTAGTTCCACAGAGTGGATTGGAATTTACTTTGTATGAGAGATATTTTGATCCATAGTTTGGATCATTATATATGATAGATCGAGATTTGGATCCATAGTTTGGATGTGACAGATTGAGATCTTCGTCCATGTTTGGATGTGACATATTGAGATCTTGGTCCATAGTTTGGATCATTGACATATTGATATCTTGGTCCATAGTCTGGATCATTGATAGATTGTCATCTTGGATCCATAGTTTGGATCATTGACAGATGGACATCTTGTTCCATAGTCTGGATCATTGATAGATTATCGTCTTGGATTCACAGTTTGGATCATGATGAGATTTTCTTGAGTTTTATTTCATTACATTGAGTAAATCAAGCAGATTTAATTGAGCTTAGAGATAAAACACTACTTGGAAAAGATTTCCATTTCTTTTTAGTATTCTTCCACAGAGAGTTGGGATATAGAGTAAGTGATTTTTCATGATTATACCATATGAAAAGCTGTCAGTGGGTATTTCAGGGAGACAAGGGCAAGCTACCGAGGTCTCTACAGGTGACAAGCCGTCACAAGTTAGTGGTCAAGGTCTAGGCATAGGGAGACCGAGGATATTCTGAGTACTTATGCTACGCACATATGGACTAATAGGGCCTCAGAGGGATTCCTACAGTATGCCCAACGCAAGGACTACTATTTGTTGGTGGAAATGCTAAATATAAAGCACAGAGACTAGTTGTCTACTTTTTGAGCATCTAGTATTTCGGACACCTACCACACTCTACTTTTATTTGGAATCACAAATTTTGATTCCCACGTTTATAGCTCCTTCTATATCATTGATGACAATGATCTTTAGAAGGGGGAGAGAGCGTTATATTCTAGAGATGTGCATGCTTGGAGGAACGAGAAGTTCCTTGCTCGGGGGATAGCCAAGGCCAAAAGCCACAGAGTTCATATGAGGTACCTACTCATGATTGCCAGACGAGTAGAGGGACCTTAGAGAGAACTCTAGATGGTGACTAGGCAAGGGCTATAAATAGGCTGGGAGGTGAGTCCCAGACATGTCATTCTCCACTTCTCACACACACACACACACACACACACACACACACACATATATATATATATATATATATATATATATATATATATATATATATATATACATACATAGATAATTAGATAGATAGATAGATAGATAGATAGATAGATAGATAGATAGATAGATAGATAGATAGATAGATAGATAGATAGATAGATAGATAGATAGATAGATAGATAGCTAGATAGATAGATAGAAAGATAGATAGATAGATAGATAGATACATAGATAGATAGATAGATAGATAGATAGATAGATAGATAGATAGATAGATAGATAGATAGATAGATAGATAGATAGATAGATTGATAGAGTGATTAAAAGATTGATTGATAGAAAGATAGATAGGTAGATAGATAGATAGATAGATAGATAGATAGATAGATAGATAGATATATATATAGATAGATAGATAGATAAATAAATAGATAGATAGATAGATAGATAGATAGATAGATAGATAGATAGATAGATAGATAGATAGATAGATAGATAGATAGATAGATAGATAGATAGATAGATAGATAGATAGATAGATAGATAGATAGATAGATAGATAGATAGATAGATAGATAGATAGATAGATAGATAGATAGATAGATAGATAGATAGATAGATAGATAGATAGATAGGTAGATAGATTGATAGAAAGATAGACAGAGATATGAACGGATAAATAGATGATTGATAGATAAATAGATAGTTAGATAGATAGATAGACAGATAGATAGATAGATAGATAGATAGATAGATAGATAGATAGATAGATAGATAGATAGATAGATTGATAGATAGATAGATAGATAGATAGATAGTGTCATCTGATATTCATTGGGTGTTGGATCACCTTTTGGAGAAGGATGCCACATGGCATCACACAGGTATTGATACCACTTGGTAGAAGATATAAGAGAGATATCATTTATGATATAGATCTAAGTGAGACTTCACTCTCATATTATGACACTTAGAAAACTCGGACGTGGCTGGGAGGAAAACCGATAGATAGATAGATAGATTGATAGATAGATAGATAGATAGATAGATAGATAGTGTCATATGATATTCATTGGGTGTTGGATCACCTTTTGGAGAAGGATGCCACATGGCATCACACAGGTATTGATACCACTTGGTAGAAGATATAAGAGAGATATCATTTATGATATAGATCTAAGTGAGACTTCACTCTCATATTATGACACTTAGAAAACTCGGACGTGGCTGGGAGGAAAACCTACGATGGTATCTCTGTGTGAGACCGGGTAGCTCATGCGTACGGCGCCAAAGAAGAATGGTTCACGACTATTTGACACTGGTATCAGAGCAAAAGTGATCCAGGCGTTTCCGCGGTGCGTAGGAGGTGGGATTCGAACCCTCGTGGCTTCTATGACAGATGTCTACTCTAGCCATTGACCCACGAGGTCTTGGTGAAAGATACTTTGGCTTATATATTATATGAGATCAGAGCTGGCGCCCGTGAGCTACAGTCTAAGACTTGAGGGGAGAGAGAAGGAACTCTCTCCTCCCTTGGATCATTGGCGGAAGCATAGATCCATACAGGCACGCTCGATGGCCTACTCCTCTGGTAATGTGAGCAAAAAGAGAGCTTGTTCTGGTCTTGTGTTGCGTAAAATTTGCAGCACGCTTAGGGGAGGAAGAGAAATGAATTCTCTTTTCTCCCTCTCTAGTCACTGGGAATATATCTAGTTGTGGAAAATTATATTCATGAACATCATGAGTGTTTCTTTTTCGAAAAGTGGTTAGAGTATTTATTAACAAAAGATGCCGGAGAGGAAGGAGGTGGCAGAAGCATCTTAATCATCTATGAAAAGGGGATGCTCTTTATATGTCAGAGCTATGTGGAGATGAACTACCTATGTACAAGCATCTTTAGTTAACTTTCAAAAAGGTCTGACTCTTTGAGAAGGGCAAGGAAGGAGGGAAATCATGCATATGGAGAGTATGAGATATATACTCTCATCTTAAGTTAAGCTTTCCCTCAAAATATAAGTAAGCATAAGCTCAAGGTATCTCCAAAATTCATGATTCTCACATAAATTTCAGGAGCTATTTTTGACTAGTAGCCATTTTGGGAAGGGGAAAAGAGGAGATATTTTTCATAGATTTATGGAAAAAACCATGCACACTTATAGTATAGTGTATTGACTTCCATGCAAGATCAAGAAATCCAAAAGATACCTCAGTTTGATGGGAGTTTGAAGCTCCACAAAACCCCCTTCCATCACAGTTTGACAAAAAATTCAGCACCTAAATATAAGAGATTCCCATTTTGGAAGAGGGAAAAAGAGGTGCGATAACTACGGATGGATGGGATAAAGTATATATTCTGAGAGTATGGTGTATGGAATTCATAATGGAATCATTAGATTCATCAAAATGATAAGTTAAGGAGGAATTTTACTTCTTCAAAGATCCCCTTCCCGCACTTTTTGGAAAAAATTCAAATGCTAAATTTAATCTAACTCCACTTCTGGGAGAAGGAATAAAGACCATTTAAGAGGCTTCCTATGGATTATTGTACAAAATCCAAGGGAAATCCACATTTAGAGTGGATTAGAAGCTTGCTAAGGGCTCCCATTTAAGTTTTTACATGAAAGTAAAAATCTTGATTTAGGCCTCTTTTGGGGAGCGAATTAGCATGCACGAAGGGAGGATTTGGAAAGGTAAAAATAGGCCCAAGCATCTTCATACACCACTCTCTGAGGTTATGGAGAGAACTTTAGGATTTGCATGATGGAAGAATGCTTTTGGGCACCCCAAAAATCACATTTTTTACACTTTTTCCAGCCCCTCCAACAGTCCACTAGTTTGGCATGTCCCGCTTGGAATGGCCATATCTTGGGCCAGGAAACTCCAAATTGGACGTGCTATGGCTCGTTTCGAAGTGCACAAGGTCTACTTTCAGTTTATGAGAAAAAATTTTGGAAAATAATTATTTTTGCAGGTCTGAACAGCTCTGCAAAGTCTGAACAGTTTTTGGCAACTACCTTCCGGGAGCCATATCTTTCAAACCGGGAAGGCGATTTGAGTAATTTCACTTCCACCTATTTGCACATGCTTTATATTTCAGTTTATGAAAATTTTCAGGTCCTAAAGTGGTTTTTGCAGGTCTAAAGAAGGATTACTAATGCATTTTTTGACTGATTTTGCATTATTTTAGTAATCGTTTGACCATGCTTTATGTTTTGGGGAGTGCTCCGATGTTTTCGGACACTTCAAAGTTTATGTTAGGAACTGAAGAGGAAGGTGCAGAGGTCTCGAAGCTTGTCGAGAGCAATTGGATGCATGCAATTCCAAAATCAAACTACTCGGGGACGCATATTTTATGCTTCAGGCATTTTATTTTATGTCATGGCATGTTCTGTATGTACATGCATAGATTGGATTGCATACATCAAATGTTGATCATTATTTAAATTTTAAAGTATGGATCAATGGGAGAGAAGCACACTTTTGATTGTTTGCAGGAAACAGGATTGTAGAAACTATATGGTTAGGCAACATAGAGAATGGTTGGCAACATTTGTTTTTATGTTTTTGCTGGTCATGGAATCCATATATGAGTTTATGGCATGCATGCCATGGGCCTATCAAGCCCTATGTCATTGGGTGGCCTTTGTGCCACTGAGCTTATGGTAAAATTTTTTGGGATTCCATTTCTTGGGGAAATGCTGTCGAAAAATTTCCCCTCTCATGGCGTTATATACGCACTTGCCTTTAGGTAAGAATGATATGGCATGGTAACATGCCTGTTCTGCTAACATCAATAAGGTCTAGGCATGCTTCTAAGCATGTATTCGATGGACTTAGGACCATCATAATAGTATAGATAAGGCAACTTCAGTAGTAGCAGGATCCCTACACATAATCCTTATGGATTTAGACCATAGGATTGCTAAGGGAAGGAGCTACACCTTCACGATTAGTAATGTGCACAAGCAATCCTATAGCTTATAGGAAGTTGCATAGAGGCACGGGAGATATGTTTATGATAATCTCCAAGCTAGCGAAGATTTATTTATCTTCACAAGAGTCTCAGAGTATGATTAGGAGACTATGGGGTATCATGATGAATACCCAAAGAGTGACTAGTTTCACTCATTCACATCACTTGAGCAAGTAGTGAAGCATTTCTGCTACACTACTAAGGAAACCAAATTGGGTGGGATCACAGAGATGGGTTTCATGAGACAACATCGACGGGTGTTTATGTGATTCAAGTGATGGTTAGGAAGGCCAGAGGTATGGCACTTCAGAGTATAGATCCCTTAATCAGGAATAATTGGGGTACCCAATACATATATATGTATATCAGGATCTACAGAGAGGTACCTAGACTTAGTCTTTCTACCTAGGAACAAGTTGGTTTGGAACAGAAGGGGATATCCATTGTCACATTGTTGGCTAGAACCAAACTAACTAGTTCGAGGACATAGGACTCATTTGAGTCCACCGATATGATTCTAGGATATGGGATTCATTAGAGTCCACCTGCATATTCCATTACATATGTATGGAATATATAGTCAGTTTAGTGTAGGTATGACAACATGAATTGGAAGAAGGTTCCACTGGTATGGGATGGTGGAAACAACTTCCCTTTGAGCACTCTTCTTCTATGGCCAGGGAGAAAAGGACTCATCATTCATGGCGTCATGTCTCACTAGATCAGAGGAGAGCTCTTAGTAGACATCTCCTACTAGGATTGGGAGTTATCCTTCACAGTATTGG
>MU261848.1:37500-52500 GCA_020310875.1 Ceratopteris richardii | reverse complement strand
TGAATGCTCGTACTTGCTTCTTCATGAAGAAAATTATTGGCCTACTTGCCAGATCGTCGTTGACTCCCTTGTCTGCTTGTGCCTTCTCTCCCTTCTGACTCTCTTCTCTGACTGCCATGCCTCGTCAGTCCTTCAGTTCCTTGTCTGCTGCTAACACCCCCCCCCTCTCTCGCGTCTGTCGTCCCTGACAGACCCTTGTTGTGTGGGTTTTTGGATGTAGTACTCAACGACATCTTGCGCTAAGTGATGTTCGGCAATCCTCAATCCTTTGGCCAAGTCTGTGAGTAGAGCATCCCAATCTACCGGCCCGGGAACCTCTGGATGTAGCATACATAACTTGTCTGAATGGAGAGCTTGTTCCACTGCAAACAATTGTAATAAATGTGAGGGCCTGGGAATGAAGATCTCTGAGTGGTATTCCCAGAACCCGGTGACAAACATCTCTTCAAATATCTGTTTGAAGCAGGCCGGTAGGTACTTTATGCGGGCATGCCATGCATAAACAACATTAATAGAGGGCGTTGTGCTCATGTCATAAACAAGATCCTGATTGCCTTCATTAAATCCGAGCGCAGAGAGGTGAGGTTCCTTAACATTCTTGAAGGTCCGGAAGGTGACTATCATGAGTTCAAAAATTTTAAGACACATCTGTGTCATGACATCTGGTACGTTTTTGAACCTGACACCCCAATGCCGAATTGTCGATATCATATACCCTACGGTAGGTTGACCTTTAGGTGGTGCTAAGTAGACATAGTTGAGCCACTTCTCGCAGCCTTTGGTTGTCAGCACCATCTTTGTGTATTCCGGCCACGACCTTCTTCGGAAAACAGGACAGTAGCAGGGATTGTACTTGATATACAGGGGCATGTTATTCCATGTGCGATTCATTTCCGGGTAGGTTTCAAGCAGTCGAATTCTCCAAGTCGGTTGGTGAATATTTCCCTTCTTGGCACTTTCTGGGATGTCGTCTGGTGCAAACTGTGTGGCAGAGGTTGGTTCCCGTGAGGTGTGGTGCTTGATCTCAGCATTACAGTCCGCCATTAAGACACAAAAAGGAACATACAAGTCGTCGGAGGTGCTGATCCACCTGTGATGAGAGAGGTTCCTAAAATAGTCCGATTTTATGACCACCTCTTCCAAGCGTGACATCAATGCTATCTGGACTGCCACCCTATCATCATGTGATGTGGCCACCTTTTCCAATTTCTGCATCCATTCCGGAGCCTCTATTTCAAGGGTGTCCATGCCCTCATCTGTTCGCTTGCCTCTAGGTGCTGGCATCGGAACGTACGGGTCCTCAAAGGTTTCCTCTACTTCGATGGGTACTAGGTCTTCAGGTTCTGGTTCCACCAAGGGGGAGGGTTGGCGTTCATACACAAGCACTTTCTTTTGTAATTCTTCGAGTTGTGCTTTGAGCGCTGCTACTTTGTCAATTGTGTCAGCTGTGGTTGGGACTTCTTTGGGTGGTGCTGGTTGAGCTGCCAATTGCCTTCGTAGTTCATCTCTTTCCTTTTCTAAGGCTGCATGGGCTTCGAGGAGATCAGCATGGGTTTCCAATATGATTTGCATATTGTCCGAGGGAATGGCCTTAAATCTCTCCGGGTCAATTTCTTGTGGGGAACCGTCCATGGCTAATTCCAAGTTCTCTTCGTTTTGTGTCTGAAGCCGTCTATTTTCTTCCAGGGCTGCAGACATATGCTTCCGTAATAGAGCCATGTTGCGACGGAGCTTGAGGTTCTCTGTGATTTGGGAGTGTAGCAGATCATCCATTTGTTGTCTTTCTTCGGCATCTGGCTGCGGTGGATTTGCCACTAATTGCTCATGTTGTTCTTGTAATGCACTAAACTGTTGTTGTAATTGTTTCTTCTCTTGCTCTAAGTCAATGAATCTTCCTTGTAATGCTTCTTGACTCCTGAACAAACTTGTATGCTGAGCATCGAGGTGCTGATAGTGTTGTTGTAACTGAGACATGCACTGATACATGTTATTAAATACATTATTAATGGGGGTGGATGCAGGGAGGGTGTTAAGTGCAGAGGGAAAGGGAAAGGGGAAGGGAAGTGTGAATGCGGTGCTGGAAAATGGTGAAGTGGGTGGTGGGGGAATGGGAGATTGTGGCCGTATGGGGGGAGGGAGAGGTGCAGTGGAGGGTGATATGTCCATAAAATCCATGGTGGAAGCAGTAGTGGGAGTGATTGTGAATAGTGGAATTGTGGGTGCAGTGATTGTGGTGAATGTGTACAGTGGTGTGTGCAGTTGTGAATGTGAACTGCCCGAAAGTGTGAGTGGGGGAATGGGGATGTCAGTAGCTGCCGTTAGGGTTACAGTGTTAGTGGAGGTGTATACACGGGAGGTGTTGAGAGGGTGTGTGGGTTGATTGGCGGTTTGTGCTTCAGTCATGGCGGTCGACTCGGAGGCGGTAACGGTGGTTGTTACATTGGTAAGGGGAGGTGAATGTGGTGGAGTGGGAGGCGGGGGTGGCAAGGGGGGGATGGGGGTGGACTGGACACATGGGCTTCCTCGGTGTCTTGAGCGGTGTGTGCAGTTCCCGTGGTTGTGGGGGTGCCTTGTGGTCCTGATCCTAATACATTCATTTGTTTCCCTGTTCGTGGGGGACGTCTTCCGTATCTTCTTTCCATTCTGCATGATTGTGCCAGGGCCGTCTGCACTGCCTCAGGTACTCCTAAGGCATCAGAGATCATATCCAGTGTGGCACGATACTGTTCGTCAACTCCTTCCTCCTCCAGGATTTGGTGCATGATAGCCTTTCCTGCTGCAAGGGATAACTTATGTTGTTGTTGGACCCTGTTGATGGTATCGTAGAGCTTTTTCAACTCCTTTGTATATGCTGGGGCACCCTCTAGCTCCTGTATAACTTCTTGCTCATAGTCATGCGCCTCCTCATCAGAAAATCCTTCCTGTTCATCCTCTTGGCCTTCTTCTTCTTCATCCTCCAATTCCACCACTTCTGGTTGTCTTGGATGGGGTTGTTCTGTGGCCGTTTGTTGTCCACTACCCTGCTCTGCTTCGACTTCCGCATTAACAGCTTCAATGATTCTGGCAACTTCTTCATCCGTTAGATCTTCCAAAGTGAATCCGTGAGGAAATTCCAGATCAGTAGGTACTGGTGGAAACACAAGGTTAGGGCCATCTGTGATGTGCCTGGGTAACCTGATAGTAAATGGTTGTACCCGTATGGGAAGCCTTGGAGTTGTTTCAGGTGTTAGGGTTGCACCACGGGCTTGTGCACAAGGCATCTGGACGGTGCCTCTCATCTTCTTTGAGGGAGGCCCTGCGGCTGACAGTCTGCGTTGAAACTCCTGTGCTCTGGTCCAAATGAGAGCCCTTTGCACCGGTACATCATATGCGAGACATCTATACACAATTCTGGTAAGCGCACAACAACCATACAGTACAGATTTTTGTTTCTTATACCACCTTTGATGAGCCAAATGAATCTGGTCGATAATCCAGTGGGGCATATTGATTGTCAAATCAAAGGCATCTGCTAAGTAGAGGCTAAACCAGATCTTTTTGGGAGGCATTGTGAACCTTTCCTGCGCGGGGAATGCGAAATGTTGCATGACCATGCGTAAATGAACGGCGATCGTAGGTGTCATCACGACCATGTCCTTTAACTTCGTCAGATTCTTGTTCTTCATATTATCGGGGACCATTGTCTCTTTCTCCGTAGGAATGTGCATACCTTTCATGTCGAGAGCTTCTCTTACCAAGTTGATAGTCAAGCGGAAACGCTTTAGCTCATTGCCCCTTGTGAGTGATGGGAGTACAAAGGAGCTGTATCCTTTTTTGTCTTTGCTTGGAGTGAGGGTGCTAATCAAGTATGAGCACCTTAGAAAATCGGGCTTTGGTAGTTGGAACTTGAAATAATCATAGAGCCCAGCCTTCTTCCATATCGGCTTCAGTCCTTCGTTATTCTATAGCTTTTCAAACTCCCTGGTAAAGAAGTGGTATCTGCCCCAACGTCCATTGAATTCTACCTCGGACTCCCACATGTATGTGCCTTCACCCAGAGGTCCCGCAACGTCACTGAACCAGTGTGAGGTTTTGCCCACCGGCATTGTGTGACCCTGTGGAGGATTCTGAATCGGTATGGCATGTAATGCCCTTAATGCCGCTGGTCTTTCCTTTAATTCCTCCTCAACCGGAAGGCTTTCGATGTCCACCACTTGGGGGCTGGTGCTTGCCTGGGAGCTAGTTCCTACCGTATCTGCCATGTTACTTCTTACTGCCTGTCTCTGTGAGAATATACAAACATGTGTTAACATTGTACAGGACAAGGGAGAACCGTTGTTGTTCCCATTACAACATTAACATGAGGGTCGGGAGCGAATAATGGGTTAGTAAGTGCTCGGTGTGAGTGTGTGTGTGGTTTGGAGTTCGATAGACCTAAGAGCTAAGTGGAATGATGTAGTGTGATAGTGATGTGGTTAGTAGGTTGTCATGGATTTACAAATGGGGTCCGGGGGTTTGTTACACGTCTTAGGCTGCCAAATGCAGTGGATGGGTTTTGCTCTTGGTTTCGTAGAGACTCTCGAGAGCTTTATAGGTGAGTCGGCTTGAAAATGAGGCCTTTTAGGGACCCATTTACCAGTGATTCTGTTCGTGCTCATGGACCTTAGTGTGTTCCTGAGTGTTGAAAACGAGTGGATGCCGGCTGTGCGAGTGAATGGATCATGCTGTATAGGGTGTGTTCTTGGTGTAACTGTTTGAGCCCGCAAACAAGCCTTAGGCACCCAATTTTGTCTTGATTGTGGGATGGCCTTCATCGACTTCTTGGGCACCCAAATAGACCTCAACCTCACGTTAGCAGAAGAACTTCTGAAAGACTTCTTATTGGTTACTAATAAGAGGCTTTGCCCGTGTGGTTGGCTTGAGTGCAACCGGGTATTCGCCTTTCCGCACCCACACTTGTTTCACTAGCTGAGACATTTTGCTGCGCAGGTACTTTTGATCTCCGACATAGGTAGTACTCAGCTTCTTCTGCCTTTGATCCACCTTTGGTTGCTGCCTCCCTCTGGCCTTTGGAAAAGAAGGGAGTTCCGTTGTGGTTCTGACTCCTTTTTTGAGATCTTCATTCTTCTGCATCACATAGCCTTGGACAAGAACAACATGGTCAACTTCATGTGCACCCTTGGAGGGACCAGGAGTCTGTGCCTTTCCTAGTTCCTTGAGTGCTCCATTATTTAACTCCATAGTAATTCTAGTCTGCTTCACCCATACCTGAAGAAGTCCACTTCTTAGGTTTAAGTTGACTGCTTGGTCATAAATCTAGTCTTGACCCAAGACAAGAGGTTCAGTGAGGTCCTCATCTTGACATACTAGCACTTTAACTGTCATTGCCTCATCATGAATATAGAGGGGAAGTTCCACCTCGCCCATGCAAGGGGTTTCCACGCCTCCTAATCCTATGAGATATGCTTCCACAGGATTTCCATTTAATTGCAACTCTTGACAGTAAGACAATTTCACAGCACTAGTAGCTGCACCTGAGTCAATCAAGGCTCTTACAGTCCTTGCACTCTTTCCTTGTCCTATATTTAAGGTTATGAAAGGACGTCGATCAGTTATCCTATGTGAGCTAACACCTGAAACTTCACACATAGCCACGTCATATCCTTGATCTGCATATGCATCTTGCCTAGGGTGCTCTCTACCTTGTCTTCTATTTCATTCTCCGGATGCGCTCTAGGGCTTCTGCTTGAGCTTCTTCTCGAATTCGCTTTTCTTCCTCTTTGCGTTTCTTAGCAGTGTTGAGTCGACTTAGCATTTCCTCTGTGAGAGGTTCCTGATACAACTTGACTCTGCATCCGCTAATATAGTTTGGGAGAACATCACCCTCTAAAGTGGCTAGTTGTACTGCTCCACTCGTGGAGATCCTATTGATGATCATAGGTCCGTAGCCTCTCTTTTCTAGCTTCCTTGCATGTTGCTTCAATGTGTAGACTAAAACTAAGTCGCTTGCCTTTAAACCTTTATCCTTAACATGGGCATCAAAGTATGCCTTCTGTCGTTTCTTTGCTGCATATATCCCTGCAGCTGCTCTCAGTCTTGTTTCTCCTAATCGTTCAAGGTCAAAAAGTCTAGAGGAGAGTTCATGACCCGTCCATTCATGCTCTTGTGCCACTTTCAATGTAGGTATCAAAAAGTCTAAAGGTAGCACAACATTTTGGCCAAATACCATCTGAAAGGGGGTGGCTTGGAGTACCGTTTTGTAGGCAACTTGGTATGCCCAAACAGCATGGTGTAGCTGTTTGTCCCAATCAGAGCGTTTAGTGTTCACTAATTTTGTCAGTACATTGCATAAGATCTTGTTGGTGCTTTCGGCTTGTCCATTAGCTTGAGGGTGATAGGGGGCAGACTTCTTATGAACTACCAAGAATTCTTGGAGCAGATTTTCAATAACTTCATTCAAGAAGTGCGTGCCTCTATCACTAACTAGCTCTACAGGTAGCCCGTATCTAGTGAACACATTCTCAAATAAAAACTTAGCTGTTGTTTGAGCATCGTTCTTCGTTGTGGCTTTTACCTCTACCCACTTTGTTAGATAGTCTGTTGCAACAATGATATATTCTGCATGAGAACCCTTAGCTGGGGGATTAATAGGACCTACGAAGTCTATTCCCCACTTAGAGAATGCACGTCCACCCATCATGGGTTTCAGTGGCATCTCATCTTTACGTATAGGATACTGAGTTCTCTGGCAAACGTCACACCGTTTCACATAGGTATGTGCATCCATGTGAAGGGTCGGCCACCAGAAGCCCGCAAATAGTATTGCCTTGATCACCCGATCTGGTCCAAAGTGTCCTCCTGCTACACCTTGGTGAGCAGTTTCCAAGATCTTAAGATATTCACTTTCATGGACACATAGCCTCAGGTAACCATCTTTACCACGCTTGTATAGATTATCACCAATGAGTGAGTAATCCAGGGCTTCTTGTTCTAAACTCCTTTTCCTAGCCAGAGTCATGTCTGGAGGGAATGTTTTCGTCCTTAGGAAGGATACTAGTGGTTCACTCCAATCTGGCACTATGGACACTTGATAAAGCGTGGCGTGTTCCACAGGTGGTTTAGTGCAGCAGATTGGGCATTCCTTGCACAACTTTTGGACATCAGCTTCCATTGTTGGCCAATGTACTCCGAGTCTTCTTAGCGTCTGTAAGGTTCGTTGCTTTGAATAGTGTTGCTCTAATGCACCTACATGTGCTAAATGCAACCATTTATTGTACTCGTCCTCTTCCACACAACAAGCCAAGATTCCTTGATCCGTGTGCTTGTACATGCTTCCTGCCATGATGTGGTACTTTTGGGCTTTCACAACCTCTCTATTCCGTGTGTTTACTACTGGATGGTTAGGCCCGTATGTCAATACTTGTACCAATGGCTTAGCCCACTGCGGTACCACTTCCAAATTAAACAAGTAAGCATCAGGAAGATCATCTGATACTCCTTGTGGGGCTTCTCCAGATGTGAGCCTAGAGAGATGATCTGCTCTCAAATGAGTCCTCCCTTTTCTCACCACTACCTCAAAGTCATATTCCATTAGTAATAGAAACCATCTTACTAATCTACCTGTATTGCATGGCTTGTTCACAAGGTATAACAATGCTTGATGGTCAGTAAAAAATTTAAACTTGTTTGCAAGCAAATAGTGTCTAAACTTCTTAACTGCATATACCATGCCTAAGCCTTCTCTCTCAGTAGTGGTGTAATTTCGTTCAGCTGCATTCAATTGTCTACTGGCATAGGCAATTGGAAGATCCATATTACCTTCACCAGTAGGTTGTGCAAGCACACATCCAATGGCATAATTGGATGCATCCACATGAACATGGAAAGGTTTATTCCAATCTGGTGTGGTCAAGATTGGTGCTGAACATAATCTTCGTTTAAGCTCCTGGAAGGAATTCTCACATTCATCCGTCCATTCAAAGTTAGTCAGAAGTCCGTACATGGGCTTTGCAATGACAACATACATGTGTATAAATCGTCGGTAATAACCACAATGCCCCATGAAAGCTTGTACTTCCTTGACATTCTTTGGCCTAGGTAGCTCTGCTATGGCTCTCACTTTCTCTTCGTCAGTAGATATGCCATTCTTTGACACTATGTGTCCTAGAATCTTGCCTTGTCTGACCATGAAAACACACTTTTCTGGGTTCAGGCAGACTTGGTATTCCCTACGTTTGTCAAAGATTTGTCTGAGTTCAGGGATATGGGTTTGTCTAATGTTGGAATGAGCACAAAGATCATCAACATAGACCTCTAAGTTCTTCCTCAGGAACTCCTTAAACACATGGCACATTAGTCTCTGGAAGGTAGCTGGTGCATTGGTAAGCCCAAATGGCATTACACGAAAGGCAAATATACCCCACTCTGTGGCAAAAGCTGTCTTATGCTGATCTTCTGGAGCAATGGCGACTTGATTGTAGCCCGAAAATCCATCGAGGAAGCTGTACACTTCTTTGCCTGCTACTCTTTCTAAGAGATGCTCTGTGATGGGAAGCGGATAGTTATCTCGAATCGTGGTTGCATTGACCTTCTTCAAGTTAATGCATACACGCAGCTTTCCATTTTTCTTGGGCACCACTACGATGGGGGATACCCATTCAGTGTGCTCAATTTCATAGATAAATCCAACTTCAACCAGTCTATCTATCTCCTCTTTGATCTTAGCAGCGTAATTATCGTTATATGTGTAGGGCTTTTGCTTAGAGGGTTTGGCATCTGAAGTCATGGGGATGGTGTGTGAGCATATGTCAGGGTCCATACCCTTCAAATCCTTGTAACTCCAAGCAAATACATCTCTGTATTCTCTTAGCAAGGCTATCAACGCATGCTCTTCTTCCTCTGTTAGGTCATGGCCTATGTACGTGCATCTCTCCTCTCCTTCTTCTAGGGCCACTACTATTTTCTTGGTGGTTTCTTTGTTATCATAGGCCTCTCCTGCTTGTGCCTCTCGTTTAGGCATTCTTATCATGACTCTCCTGTCGTCTATCTCATACTTCTTAAAATTTTCCGGGACCTCAAACAAAGATTCTTCCTCTTCTGGTGAGACTTCTCTCTTCTTTCATTTCTTTCCTTCTTCCTTCGGGGTCACATGTGTGGCTAATCTTACATCATTTGTAAGCTCTCCATGCCTCTGGGGTTGAAATTCTACTTCATGGAAGTATTCTTCATCTGATGCAAAAGGTGGGTCCATAATGATTGACTCTAGATCGGAGTCACTTGCATCCTCAAATGCATCAGGGCTAGGTTCGCATTCTTCTAGAACTGCCTCTCCCATGATTGGCTCTATGGAGAAGACTGAAATGTCATAGCCATCCTCATCACAGTGAGGTGTCCATTGTTCCTCATTGATGGCTACATCCATGGTTGCTAAAATTTCTGCCCAGCCGTGAGGTTCAAATTCTTCGTCTGGAAAAACTACAGGTGCGTAGGCTGGGTCTTGGATTGATCTATGGTTTTCTTTTGCACCTACCTCTCTGGCTTTCTCTCTCTTCTCTTCTTCTACTGCTACCTTGCACATCCATAAGTGGGTGTCTTCATGCATCCATGAGGATCCTGATCCTATGGAATGCATCGATTCCGTATCATCTTTGGCTCTATGGATGGGATTCCATTGGATGGGAGGTACATCTCTATGAGAGTAATCTTTGAGATTCACTTTGGTCGTAACACCTAAGTGTTGCAAATACAAGGAGTTGGTTCCCCAGTCCTGTACCACTTGCAACTGTCGCATAAATGGTCTTCCCAAAATCATCTCATAGGCATGATTTTTGCTAAAGTCACATATAGCAAATGTATGCTCGAACTCAACACCACATGTAGTGAGAGTTATTCCTTCTAACAACCCTAGGGGTCTCTCTATGTGACCATCGGCCATCTGCAATTTCATTCTCGTTGACCTGAGTGCTGGCTTGCCCCAACGCTTCCATAGGGAAGTGGTGGCAATTGCAACTCCTGCACCTGAGTCCAAAATTGCCTTGGTGGTGTACTCCTTGTAGGTAATGGGAAGATAGGTGTTCCCTTCTTCACCTTCACACATATCTCCTATCTTATCCAAGGGTATTTCTGGTACTGTCCTCTGGGATCCTACCTGGGAATGAGGTTTCACTATCGCTGGTACTTGTTTGGCGACATGTTTCCATAATTCAGGTCTAACCTTGAGTAGCTCTTCTAACTTGAGATTGCACTGCACTTTAGTGTTTTTCACTACCTCTGTGTTCCTAGGTAAGACTGAGTCCTCATTTCGTACCATGACCGTGGGTGCTCTCATACAAGTAGACTTAGTTTCCCATGGGCCTGTGAAGTGGGGTAATTCTTGTAGAGAGTTAGACTCAAAGTCTAATCTTTCCTGAGATTGGGTGCTCTCCTGCTCCTCATAAATGGATGGGATATCTTGTGGGAATTGGTCATGTGCATCATCCACAAGTTCAATAGGAGGAGGGACTTCACTCTCTTTGGCCCATTTGTCTTCTTGAATCTTGCGTAGGAATTCTGGTGTGAACCGATTCATAGAAGATGATGTGTCTGGCTCCGTAGAGTTAGGCACATAGGCTTCAGGCGCATAGGCTTTCTGGGCAGGAAGACTTGCTCTTTCACTTGCCTTGTCCTTGTGTTGAGAGGCGAGTTCCTTTTCTGATTGTGCAATCAGCTTCTCTATTCTTTCTAACAGTCCATCAAAGTGCAACTGTGTCTTCGCTGAACTAGAGATGTTAAATAGGCGACTGGCCTCAAACATGGTCTGAGCCAATTCCACCATCTTAGCACAAATTTTGGTTCGTTCTAACTCTAGTTCTGCTCTTGGGTAACACTTTTCATGATCAGTTACATTTGGCCCTTCTTGGATTCTGGCCTGATATGCTTTAAGCATCATATTAAGGTCTTCGGGAGTGGGATCTGCTAGGACTGATCCTACTCTAGGGGGTGGTGGGTTTAGGTGAGGCGGGTTGGAAGGTGGCTGGTCGGATGGCGATGGGAATGGTGGTGGTGGGGTAGTGTGAGAGGGAGTTTGAGATGTGAGTTCAGTTATCCTGGCTTTGGTTTCTCTTATGCTTTCCTCAAGTTCACTCATCTTTTTAGCCCATTGTCTTTTCATTCTTTCCCTACTATCTTTCCACGCTCTAGTCCTCTTCTTTGTCGTACTCTCTGTTTCACTAACTTTTGGGCTTTTTTCCTGACCCACACCCTGGTTTTGCTGCAGTGCTTGGGCTCTAGTGATTACTTGTACTGGTGCAGTGGAAGTCACGCTCCCTGTGGAGTCTACCACTAACCCAACAACGTTGATAGGAGTGATTTTTGGCATATTATTAGGATTCCTAGGGCAGTCTCGTAAGAGATGTTCCTTTCCACAGTCTTGGCAAAAACCCTGGATCGTTACTGACTGTGGTTGTGTCGGTGGAGGCACAGGACAATCACGAATGAGGTGATCCCCCTGACATCTGTAGCATGGTCCTCTAGGGAATGGGGTTCTTACCTGCCTAGGTTGAGGTCTATGGTTGGGGTTTGCATACATGACGTTTGTGTGATCTGACTCCCAACTAGGTTCACTCGGTTCTTCACTATAGTAGGACTCACCATGTTCCGGAGATTGCATGTAGTAAGCCTGAGGACTATCAACATGTGTAGAATCAAAGCTATGGTCACTGGGGTCACTTTCAGAAAGCAGTGGTGTTACAGGGACTATAGCTCTATTCAGGTTCTCTTCTGCAACTGCATACTTTACCGGAATCACATTCGTAGGAGCGGTTGGTTGTTGTGCTAACACTGGCTGAGGTCTCAGTTGGGCCTGATGTTGCGGTTGGTAATTTTGCTGAGGCCTAGCGTATTGCTGAGGTGGGTACTGATTCTGGTATCTTCCTTGTTGAGGGTATGGCTGAGGGTAGGTTTGCCTAACCGCTTGCTTATTGTATGGGCAATCTTGCGCGGTGTGATTGGTGTATCTTCGTTCTATGGTGCAGTACTGGCTACTAGGATTTACTTGGGGTTGAGCCATAATGGGACATACATTCGCCATGTGGTCGCCGCCACAAGTATAACATCTTTTTACAGGGGCAAATCTCGGAATTTGTTTGCTAGAGACACCTAGTTTCTGAGCAACTTTCTCTGCAAGTTCCTCAATTGATGTGGATTGCGTGGAAGAGAGGTTAGAGGCACTATCCGAATCTTTGTATATCTTGGAAAGCTCTAACTCCTCCCCTAGGTTATCCTCGATGTCAATGCACATGCGCACACACTCTTCTATGGTCCTAGGGTCCTTCAAGTACACATAAGATCTCAATTTAGTACTTAGCAATCCATCCAGGAACAAAGCCACTTGCTTAGCTGGTGTGGGAAGCTCCGAGACAGGGCATCTTTCTAAGTATTGCCTAAATCTTCTTCCTGCAAGTCTCACGGTTTCTTGAGGGGTTTGCTTGAAGCTGTGAATCAGCGAAGAGGTATTATGCCTTATGCCACTCTTAGAGAATTCAATAATGAAAGCCTCTAGGAGTTGGTCTATGCTCCTGAACTGCCTCTCATTTAGTGGCTGAAACCATGTCAGGGCAGTGTTCCTAAGGGTCAGACCAAAGGCATTGTATTGCGTGAATAGATCCTCCACTTGTTCAGCTCTCAGGACTTGCCTAAACTCAGCCACATGATCGTATGGATCTCCAGTGCCATCGAAGTAGTTCTTCATGGACTTAACTAGCTGAGTCGGTCTCAAGGTTCTTGTGTGCTCTCTAGGTCGTGGTAGAGGGAACTCATCCGCATTTCTTTGATTCCTGTGAGCTCTAAGTATCTCAGGTTCTACTCTGTTTGTTTCCGTCCTCGTTCTTTCTCTGCCCTTTGGGTTGGCAAAGCTTACTTCCGGCCTTTCTCTATGTCTGTCTCTTTGAGTTCCATGAGCTTGGGATGTTCCAGCTCCAGGGTGACCATAGGATACATTCGATCTTGGTTGGGGGAAAACGAATTCACCCTTCCAAGTGTAAGCATGCCTATCATTTTCTGTCACCACAAAGATCCTCTCCGAAGCGTGATCTAAGTAGGTCACTCTACCTGGGCTATCAGGATCCTTAAACTCATAGATCATGATTGTTCCTATATCAGTTGGCTGATCAGATTTGTACCTCCGAAAGGCTTCATCAGTCTCTCGATTGAGAAGCAGATCTATGCTCTTGTTGTCTTGGGGAACCCACTCAGGTGTGATAATTCTAGTGAGAACAGATTTGCCTCGGGGGGTTCTAGGTTCTACACCCATGTTTCCTTGTTCCAAGTCACCTAATTCCGCTTCTGGGATCACATTTCCAAATTCGTCCGTCCTATCTGGGTGATTGGTGACTACGTATATGGTTCCTTCTTTGTCCAAGTATGCTCCGTTTTCAAACTTGACAGCTGGGCGCTCTAGTCCAATGGATTGATCAGGATTTTTAATCTGGACCACGGATCTTCCTAGACCGTCCTCATAGATACTGGCACCTAATCGGTTGGTCCTAAGGTATTCCAACTGCATTTTGTAAGGGCCTTCTACCCTGTGCAAGTATGGCACTCCTGAACTGCCCGTAGGTCTGTCCATGCTTGAGACATCTCGGATTCACTAGTCTCAGAACTTGGGTAGTATGAGTGGTGGATCAACTGCTGGGCCCACGACCTAGCAGTGTGGTTGACACTAGCCTCTGAAGACCTAAGGCTTTGTCTATCCCTTACTAGATGTCGCCCTGATCTAAGGTTCATAAGCCTAGCTGAATAGCCCAATTTTGCCCAAGTACAACCTCGTTGCAGAGTCCTTTTGTATCAGTTACTTGATTCTTTTTAGTTGATTCCCGTGTTAAAATTCTTGTCTGATATCACGTCGTAAGGTATATTTGAGTGTGGTTCCGCACTTAAAATTGCTCGTTCCACGTTAAGTTCTTTTCCTTTAAAGTTCTCGATAGTACAAAGATTATGTTCTTAGCTTGAACTTGAGAGTTTAGGTCTGCTTCAACTTGATAATTGCCTATCGTCGCCCTGACTTACTCCTATCACTAGTCGTTCTTAGCCTAAGCTAGGAATTGACAAAGGGAGTTGAGAATTTCCAACCTTTTGTTTCCTTCTTGGTTGCCCTTGAGTGCCCAGGAAGCGTGTTCCCAAGCTTGCACTTACTCTTGCTTAGAATGCCCTTCGATGCTCTCAATAGATCTGTAAGAGTTCCAAAGTTAGCTCAAGACCAATTTGCACTGTGAGTTTTTGAAAAGCAATTCTAGAGATCCCTAAATTTTGTTCCCCCTGGGTATGGTCAACTTCAAAATACCCTATCTGAAAATCCACACATTATCTTTATAAAAAATAGTTGAGGGCATATAGTATATGCCACGAGCTTTCCGACAAGCCCAAGAGCTCAAAAAATGGATTTCGTATGAAAAAGTTATGACTGTTCAGGGTTTAGGGGGTTAAAACAGGATCCAATCTGGCTGAAAGATCCTAGGGTTTTCTCCCAAATCTCAAGTGTAGGAACCTCCCGAAATGCTAATGGATTGACTATTTTGCCCCAAAATTATCCCAAATTTTGAACAAAAGCAAACCCTAATTTTTGGCCGAAAAGCCTGTCAATCGCGATCGACAGGTCTGTCAATCGCGATTGACAGAGGTGTCCGTCGGGCCTGTCAGTCGCGATCGATAGGGTTTATCGCGATCGACAGAGTCGATCGTGGCTGTCAATTGCGATCGACGGTATCAATCGCGATCGACACATTTTCTGGGTTTTTCGCCGAAATTTCAGTCAATCGGGGGCCTATCAGTCGCGATGGACACGTGGCTACGCGTAAAGTCAATCAATCGTTGAATTTCAGTCGGTCACGATCGACGGTGTCAATCGCGACTGACAGAGGTGTCGGTCGTGGCTATCGATCGCGATCGACGGTGTCAATCGCGATTGACAGGGTCCTACGTGGCAGTCTGTTGGTCGTGAAGTCTGTCGGTCGCGATCGACAGGGTTTGTCGGTCGCGATTGACAGG
>MU261848.1:20000-30000 GCA_020310875.1 Ceratopteris richardii | reverse complement strand
GCAATGCATGAACTGAGACAAAACTCCAATTGCAAATGATAGGTCATGCCTTGTTAATGTAGCATAAATCAAGCTACCCACCAAACTCTGATAAAGCTTCATGTCTTTGAATTCTTCTCCTCCATATGTACTCAATTTGTGATTCACCTCCATTAGAGTTGGTGCTATCATGCAATCTTCCATTTTAAATCTGGTTAGAAAATTCTTCAAATACCTTTCTTGAGTTACATATACTCCATGTTGTGTATATGTAATCTCCATTCCCAAGAAATATGACAAATTTCCCAAGTCACTGATCTTGAATTCTTTCTCCATCTACTTCTTAAGTATTTGTATGCCTTTCTTATCTGTTCCTGTAAGTATTATGTCATCAACATAAATACAAACATAGATAAATCCATCCTCACTTGCTTTGACTAGCAAGCTACTATCTGCCTTTGATGCTTGAAAACCAAGTTCCTTCAAGAACTTTATAAGCCTATAATTACATGCCCTTGGGGCTTGCTTCAAGCCATACAAAGATCTCTTGAGCTTACACACATGATCTGGATAAAATTGATCTTTAAAACCATCTAGTTGTTCCATGTAAACTTCATTTGAAATGTAACCATTCAAAAATGCATTCTTCACATCTAATTGAGATAACTTCCAACCTTTGCAAGCAACAATAGCTATGAGAGTCCTTATGGTTGTCATCTTTGCAACAGGACTATAAGTTTCATCATAGTCCACACCATATGTTTGTACATATCCTTTTACAACAAGCTTGGCTTTGTACCTAGACACACTTCCATCTGAAAATCTTTTTGTTTTGTAAACCCACTTACATCCAATTAATTAAATGATTGATTGGTTTATGTAGCAATTCCCAAGTCTCATTCTCAATGAGTGCATCAAACTCTTCCTTCATAGCTTTTTCCCAATTCTTCTTTCCTTTGGCTTCATCATATGTGGATGGGTCTTCATCAACTTTTATCATATAAGCATAATCTTTAGTAGTCAAGAATGAAGTATCATAGCTATACTTTGTAGGTTGCCATTTGTGCCTAGATGATCTTCTGAGATCTCCACTTCTTGAAGTTTCTAGTTCATCATATTCTAGATAAAATCTTGGCATCTCTTCAACTTCAATTAGTGCTTCATTGTTCTCTTCTTCCTCAAATATTTGAACCTTTGATTTACCTTTCTTCTAATTCAATGTTTCTTCAAGACCTGCATAAGTATTATTTGTACTTGAGTACCAAGTACTTTGGTCATCAAATGTGACATCCTTTGATATAAGGAATTGCTTTGTAGATGGACTCCACAACCTGTATCCCATTTTTTATCATCATAACCAATGAACACATATTTTTCAGCCTTTGGTTCCAACTTATGCCTTAATTGAGAAGGAACATAAGCATAGGCTAAACAACCAAATACTTTGCAATGATCTAATGTAGGTCTCTTACCTCACCAAGCTTCATATGGTGTCATACCCTACAAAGCTTTACATGGTAGCCTATTAACCAAGTATGTAGCTGTATTTACAACCTCATCCCACAAATAATTAGGGAAATTCTTTTCTTTCATCATTGATCTAGCAAACTCAACAAGAGTTATATTTCTCCTTTCTGCTACACCATTTTGTTGAGGAGAGTACCTACAAGTAACTTCTCTCTTTATACTTGCATTCCACAAATAATCACTAAATTCATTTGAGAAATACTCTCCCCCTCCATCTGATCTTAACCTCTTCGATTTTTGTCCCGTGATTCTTTTTGCATATGCATGATAGTGTTTAAATGTACTAAACACTTCTGACTTGTCTTTGATCACATAAATTGTGATCCACCTGGTAGCATCATCAACATATATGACATAATATCTTAAACCATATATGCTAAAGTCCTTTGAAGGACCCCATACATTTGTATGTACCAATTCAAGTCTTTTTGAATACATGAAACCATGCTTATTATATGATTGCTTATGAGCCTTACCTAATTGACATGCTTCACATCTGTATGTCATGTGTTGACCTGCAACATTAGGTAATCCAAGCACAGAACCATTATTAATCATATCCTTAATACCTCTTTCATTGAAATGTCCAAGCCTCTTATGCCAAAGATCCAATTCAGACACCTTTTGTTCTCCATATGTAAACATGGCATGTCCAACATTACCTTGTACCCTCAATGTGAAGAGCATTCCTTCTTTCTTCCTTGTAACAATAAGAGTTGAATCTTCTTTATGATCTAATTTATAATTGTAGTAGGTGTTATTGTAGGATTGGTTTTGGAAGTTGCCTCCTCCATTCCTTCCAAAGAAACTCCTACCACCTCTACCTCTAAAACTTCCTCTCTCATTTCTTCCATCTCTTCCTCTTTGGGTAAAATGTTGATTAAAGCTACCATTGCTTTGATTACTATGCCAACATTCATGAGATAAATGATTGGTCTTACCACGTATCTAGCAAGCTTTGACATTATCTTTGTTATTTCTGCCTCTTCCTCTACTTTTGCCATTTCCTCTACCTCTTAGGAAGTTTTCTTGGCTTGGAGTACCTTCATCTTCAACTGATTGTTTCTTTCCTTTGATAGCTTTCTTTTTGTCTTTAGAATACATTGCATGACCTGCACTCTTATCAACATCTCCTTTGATATCATTCTCAAAAGTTAGCATATGTCCTAACAATTGATTCAAATCAGGAGTGAAATGATCTAATGAAAGTTATGTTGACAATATGAAAGGCTTCCACTTCTCATCTCCTCTTAGACCTGTGAGAATTTGTCTTACCAATTTATCTTCTTCAATATCTTCATCAACTGCACCTAAGGAATCAGCAATGTCTTTCATCTTTGTCACATAATCAGATATTGATTGTGAAGCCTTCTTCTTGAATGTGGTAAACTCTGCCCATAGTGATGGTTTCCTTGACTTGGTTGTATTATGAAAATGCTCCTCCAAAGCACTCCATACTTGCACTTTCAAGTCCTCTAATATGAGGAAGCAAGTAATCATTTACTGCCATGTAGATAATGCTCCTTGCTTGAGCATCCTTCTTCATCCAAATCTTCAAATATGCAAGCTCCTCCCTAGTAGGAACACTAGAATCTTTAAACTCTGGCTTTTCTTCTTCTCCTATGATGTATCCCATCAGATCTTTGCTCATAAGATGAGCTTCCATCCTCATAGACCAAGCATGATAGTTCTCTCTATCCAACTTCTCAATTTGGAGACTATCTCCCATCCTTTCTTCACCAGTACTATCAAATCTTCAACCTTATGAGTAATGAATGTACCTTAGCTTTGAAATTTACTCCTTCTGATCCTTTTGATTGCTCTCATGTGTTTCCCTTTAGCTTTTCCTTCACACTTTGTCCTTTTGAATCTTCAAATGTTGAATTGTGTATGTCTTCAATAGTCGTGGTCTTCCTTTTCTTCAATTCTAATGATTCCTGCTCCGATACCACTGATGGAGAGTTTTAATCTTCAAAAGACAAGCTATCCTTGATTTTAGAGCACCTCTATATCAAGAATAACTCAAAACTTCAACCAATTTTGGAAGATCAATGCCAAATTATCAAGACTTTAGCTAACTGTGAAGAAAGCCATTACATAGAAATGTCTGCTGCACTTAATTCATTCATTGATTAACCAAATGTATAAACTTTCTAATGAAACTTTGTATAAGGTGTTGCGAAATGTTGCACACCTTTTCCAAGTTAAAACTTCTCAAAAGATTTAGTAAATCTTGAGATATGCTTCAAACAATGTACCTATGTCTGAAACTATACTTCTATATAGTCGACTTTGACACCTACAACTTCTAATGCATGATTCTCCTAAAGTAGACCCCATTTATTCAAATGCTTTTAGCCACAAATGGATTACCTTCCAACTTAGATTTGGACTCCTCATTTGTGTAAAACTTTACACTATGCACTGAGGTTTGATCAATTCTTTGATCATCGAGATTGCGCCTGTTTCAAAAGACACTTATCACTTCTTCATATACAAATCTTCCTACTCATAATTCTCTTAGTCTAATTACAATTAGGCTCTCAAATCTTAACCATAGATGCATTAACTATGGACTTAGACATCTACAAAAGGATTCCTAGAATGATCAAACACAGAAGGAGAAATGGAGAGGAAATCAACGTTCAATTTTTTAGAAAACTTCTTCTATTCAACTCATCTTGCATCTGATGGATGATGCTCACATAACTCATGGTGACTATTCTTCATCTATCATATGTATCACGACTACATACAAGTGTATATATACATATGAGTGTGGATTCATCACTACTTCAAGTATTTGTGAAGTATTTACAAAGCTAATATACATGTGTATATAGACCATCTCTTTTTGACCCTCTATTTCACTTCATGCTCTTAAGCTTCAATCTTTTCTTCATGGCTTCACTCCCAAGCTTCATATAATCATCAATTTTCAATTGTCTTTCTCCAACATCTTCATGGGACCAAATGAGACAGAAAACATAGGAATTACAAAAAATTCAATCAGGTAAAGTTTTTCTACTAAGAGTATTCTACCTTTCTGTCATACAACACTTTTTCAGATTCCTTCATCTTCATGCTCAAATTGAACACACAAATTTCATGTGAAAAATTTCTAGAGAGAGAATATAAAAAGTTATTGCTATAAAATTTTGCAGACATGACTAGAATATCCTAAACATAAAATTTCATTATTAGCTACACATCTTTTCTTTTTTTTGGTGGGAAAATCAATATGGCATCTTACAATTCTCCCCCTCTTTTAAAAACTCTCTCCTCAGAGTTGGAAAGAAGGCTAATGTTCCATAAACTCGTCTAAACCTACCCATGTTGAACCTTCACTTAACTAAAATTTCCACTATTTCATGATTCCTAAGATGTCTAATTCTCCTATCTATTATAACTTCTGGTTCAAGCTCAAAAGTGGCATCTTCTTTCAAGTTAGATTTGTCCTGCAAAACATGATCAGCATTAGCAACATACTTTTTAAGTAATCCAACATGGAAAACTGGATGAATTTTCAAAGTGTTAGGAAGGTCAAGTAAATATGCAACAGAACCAACTTTCTTTAAGATTTTAAAAGGACCATCATAACGTGGAGACAATCAATGATCTTTGCCTAAAACCAGATTTGATTTAGAAGGATTCACTTTCAAAAAAACTAGATCATTTGTTCTAAATTCCAAGGGTCTCTTTTTGAGGTCATGATATAATTAGATGTAAACCTTGCATCCCTATCAGAAATTGTACTTTTAGGTATACCATGTAACCTAAAAATTTCTTTTATGAAAAGTTTAGCAACGTGCAAAGCTGTATCAGTTTTCCTCATGGGAAGAATGTGCCATCTTTGTAAGGTGGTCCACGACAACAAAGATGGTATCATGCCCACTTCTGGTCATAGGCAACTTTGTTATGAAATCCATAGAGATGGATTCCCATTTTTTATCAGGCACATCTAATGGTTGTAACATGCGAGGAATCCCTTTAAATTCAACCTTAACCTGTTGACATTTCAAACATTCTTTCACATAGCTCTTAATATCATATTTCATACGTGGCCAGTAATATGAAGCTTTCACTTTTGCATAAGTCCTAGAAAAGCCAGGATGTGCAGAGAAAGGTGCATCATAACAATCATGCATAATCTTTGCTTTCAAAATAGATTCTGAAGAAATACATAAACGAGAACTACAATACAAATAATTATTTTTCAAATGAAAATTTCGCAAAAACATAGAACCTAGATTTGTATCCAAATATTTCAAGATTGCTACACAAAATTAATCTTCTTTTAATTCCTTTCCAATATCAAAATCAGAGGATAAAATAGAAATTGAATTGCATAAAGATTTATGACTCAAAGCATCGGCTATTTTGTTTTGTTTTCTTGCTAAGTATTTAATATCAAAATCATATTCACTTAGCAATTCGATCCATAGTTTTTGTCTATTGTTAAGTAAAGGTTGAGTAAATATATATTTAAGGCTCTGATGATCTATTCTTAATTGAAACTTTACTCCAAGAAATAAGTATCTCCAATATTTAAGTGCATGAAAAACTACAAGCATTTCCAAGTCACGTGTTGTATAATTTAATTCGTGTTTCCTTAGTTTCCTTGACTCATAAGCCACTACCCTTCCTTCTTTGGAAAGTACACATCGGATTTGACTTCCATTAGCATCACATGCAACAATAAATGGCTTCCCTTACTCAGGTATCTTTAGCACATAATTTTCGATAATTTTTTGTTTTAATTCTTCAAATGCATTTTGACACTCATCGCTTCATGTGAAGTCTCTATTTTTCTTTTTTAATTTTGTAAGAGGATTTGAAATTTGAGAAAATTCCCTAATGTGTGCCCTCTCATATTGTGCCAAACCAAGAAAGCTTCTCACATCTCTCACACATTTGGGTGTAGGCCAGTCAACTATGCTTTTAACTTTCTCAGGATCTATGTGAATCCCTTCCTTAGAAACAAGTCTCCCCAAATAAGTCACTTCCCCCTTTTAAAAAAAAACATTTACTCATCTTACCATATAGTTTATGCTCTCTTAGTTTCTATAAAGTCTTCATGAGATGCAAAGCATGTTCATCATCATCATCCTTAGAATACACAAAATATCATCAAGAAAGACTAATATAAATTCATCGAGATATTCATGAAACACATTATTCATCAAACACATAAATGTTGGAGGAGCATTTGTCAATCCAAAAGGCAAAATTATGAACTCATAATGACCATATCATGTTCTAAAAGCGGTTTTGGGTATGTCCTCAGATTTTACTCTAATTTGATGATATCCTGATCTTAAGTCAATTTTTATGAATACTGTGGCACCACTCAATTGACTTAGCAATTCATCTATGTGTGGAAGTGGATACTTGTTCTTAATGGTTTTCTTGTTCAATCCCCTATAGTCGATACAAAGTCTATATGATCCACTTTCTTTTTCTGAAACAAAACAGGTGCTCCCCAAGGTGAAACACTAGGTCTTGTCAATCCCTTCTTCAATAGATAATCCAGATGGAGCTTCAAGTCTTTCAATTCGTCAATATTGAACCTATCAGGTGCTCTAGAATAAAGCTCACTTCTTGGATAGAGGTCTATAGCATGGTCAATTTTCCTAGGAGGAGGCATGCCCGTCAGATAATTTGGAAATACATCTGCGTACTCATCTAAACGTTTTCTAACATATTAAGATATTTCTTCTTCTTTCTTATTCTCGTGAAGGTCATTCACATAAGCCAAATATGTCTGACAACCCTATCGAATACCCCCAATCAACTTTATAGAAAAAATAGGAGAAAAACCTAAGTTACACTTGCCTAGTAGATAATGTTCCTTCCCTTCTATGTTCAAAGTAAGGATCCTACTTTCACAATCAATCACAACACTCTTATGAACTAACCAGTCCATTCCAATGATTACATCACATTCTCTCATTTCAATTACATGGATGGTACCCAAAAACTTATGTTCTCCTAACATAAAATTAAGATTCTCAATACAACCTTGAGTATAGTGTATCCTACCATTAGCCATCTGTACAGGTCTTTTGGTCTACATCTCAATATGCAATCCTAAAACCTCTACCAAGTTAAGTGAAGGGAAATAATTTATACTACCTGAATCAATCAAGAAACTAACCTTACGTGAGTATATGTCCCCCATAATCATAATCACTGATGCCCTTGAATGAGAAGTTGTCATGCATTGAAGTCTAGGGTTAGAACACTTACCTTTATCATCGACTTCCTCAATTGTTATGTTTTCTTCTTGTAGATGAGCTACCTTTGCTTGCATAGAACGGTTGATGGCCTTGTTTGGACATTCAAAAGTGCGATGACCTTGTTCTCCACATCAAAAGCAAAGTCCCAATCTTTTAGCCCGCTCCAAGAAATCAAAATCACATTGCTAGTGCACAGGTTCTTGCTTCTTAGGCATATCCATCTACTTTGGCTTAGTTTTTCCTCCTTGATCATTACTAGAGCTAGTCAATTTTTATCCATTATGATTTATTGAAATAGGTCTTAGGGATCAATGTCCTGTTGAGATAAACCTTGATTTGGATGCGTTTTTCATAGTAAATTTCTCCATCTTCTCAAAGTTTCCTGCTTTTGCAACCGCATTAAGAAACTCTAGACATCTGGATCCCTTTACTTGATAGAGAAGCTCTTCTCGCAAACCCTCAATAAATTTGCTCTTCATGGAATCTCTAGATACTTCTAGTGCATACTTATGTAAATGCAAAAATTTCTTCTTATATTCTTCAACATACAAGTTATGTCTATCATCCTCATATTGCTTGAAGGAGTAGAATTCCATCTTCTTTTCCATTTGATAATGTGGAGAACAATAACGATTCTCTGCTTGCTCTCAAAACTCTTTCCAGAGGATTGGACCTTCACGTATTCTTGTCTACATGTATGATTTCTTGCAGATGCAGAATTGCCACCTTTGCTTTTGATTCCTCACTAAACATGTGCAGGTGAAAGAAATCTTTGAGTTTCTCAATCCATGCTTCAAGGTCCTCTCCAGTTTTCTTCTCACCATCAAATTCATTTAATTTTTCTCTTTTAAACACTTGCTTAAGTGCATATTTGCCTGCATCATCATCATCTTTAGGTTCATGTTGTCATCTAGCTCTACATGTGTTCGATGTGCCCACACCATTACCACCTTCATAGGTCCATGAAAGCATTTGCAGTAACCTCTTTTGTTTGTTGGATCTTTCTTTATGTAATTCTCCATTTAGTCTATGGATAAGCTCCTCTTGTTCTTCTATCTTTTTCTTCAAAGCCTGCATCTTGTCCCATAATCCAACTCCATTTGATACCACTTGTAACAAATCTCTTCATCTTCAATCACAATCCCACACAGAATAATAGACTTCGACACAACAAGATATAAAGAAGAAAAATAGAGTATACATAGAACAAGAAGAGTGAGAATTTTATTATCTATGCAGATTTATAAGTAGTTCTGATCTCCGTTACAAAATCTATCAAATAGCTTCAATATGAAGCCTCATCCGCCCGACCACCCTCAAGCTGTTCTCAATCCCAATCTCAATCATAATCACAATCTCAATCCCAATCTCAATCACAATCACAATCACAATCTCAAAAGCCAAAAACAATCGTGATCAATGTACGACCATCCTCCTTTCCTCTATCTCAATCTTTATATTTTTGGATCTCCACCTTTTTCCAGCGCACAATCAATCATGCCTTTCTAGATATGCACTCTTAGAATTTGCATGCTCCAAGATTTCCTCTTTTTGCATGTCTCATGCAAGACTTCCAGACCACCCACACATCTACTTTTCATGTCCACCTCAAGAATTGTACCTGCAAAAATATAGGCGATCCCTGCAACACACTCACACACATGTCAATCACCCGAAATAACCCATATACCCATGTGCATTTTCTAAATCCGTGAACATGAATAAGATGAATCAAGGCTTCTCTTTTTTTTTTAAAGCGTTGGAAAACGACACTTTTCCAAGCCTTGTAACTAAAAAACGATGAGGAATTAGATTCACCTTGTGAGCCACAAAAATATTTAGTTCTTCAATCTGTACAATAGTATTAGAGATGCCTCAGGCCCAAATATGCTTCCAGATATCACTTTTGGGCCTTGCAAAATTTGAAATTCTAGAGAGAGGTGAAAAAACACAAAAAATCTTTTCATTATCCTATCTTCATGGGACCAAATGAGACATAAAACATAGGAACTACAAAAATTCAATCAGGTAAAGTTTCTCTACTCAGAGTACTCTATCTTTCTCTCATACAACACTTTTTAAGATTCCTTCATCTTCATGCTTAAATTTAATACACAAATTTAATGTGATAACTTTCTAGAGTGAGAATGTAAAAATTTATTGCTACAAAATTTTCCAGACATGATTAGAACATCCTAAACATAAAATTTTATTATTAGCTACACCTCCCTTTTTTTGGTGGGAAAATAATTATG
>MU261848.1:5000-12500 GCA_020310875.1 Ceratopteris richardii | reverse complement strand
TGGGGCAACTGGTGTTATTCTACAATGCTAAAGCAAATCGGTCTGCTCGGAAATTTAAATTACGGTGGTTCGGTCCATACCAAATTATTGAGCAGGTGGGACCTGCTACTTTTAGGTTGGCCACCTTAACCGGAGTTACCCTTCCGAAAGTGATTAATGGATCTAAGCTTCACCCCTATCAGCAATCGGCCAATAACCAATGACGTGTACCTTGTCTTTTTCGCATGTCATTTGTTTATTTCTTTCCCCGCAATTCGGTTGACCACTGACAGTAATCCCCTCGTTATGGTATCTAAATATGATTAATCAGTGTTACTGTTTCTGTTTCTACATGCATGCCGAAATTATGAAGGGTATCATTTCAATACCGCACGATGATTAGGGTTTTCGATCGCTTCATGATGCTCGTGTGTCTACTTAACCTTGTTTCTTTTACTACTAATCGTTACTGCGTTTGTGTGCTTGTCTGTATTCTTGTGCTCACTTTTGTGCGCCATGGAAGCTTTAGCGAATGTCGCTATTTTTCGTGCAGGACTCACTCCTGAAGTAAGAGAGTACTTGCGCACTCGCAGTTTGTTGAATTTCGCTAAATTGCCTTGGCATTCAGTGGAATGTCAGCCATTTTATGCGGAAATTATTGCTACTATTGCCTCTATACCTGCTACAGAGCAGTGTTGGCCCATTGCATGCTTCCCATCCCATGTTGTTATCACTTTAGCTTTGTTTGCTGAAGCTTTCCGCCTCCCTATGGAAGGATTGGAGAATGGTCCACTTCTTCCTGTAGCCACCATGAAAGAGTTGTTTCCTCGGCACTCATCTAATGAGTATGCCATTTTGTGTAGACCCGAACTAGAGCGCACTGCTCTGCAGTTTTTAATTGCTATTTTGAATTTGCAAAAACGCACTTACGATATCTCGCACGCCTTCTATTCGATGATAGACATGGCTTCTCGCGAGTCTATCAATTTTGCTTCTTTTTATTTCTGGCGCATTCATCGTGAATGTGTCGCGGTTATCAAACAGGTCAATAAGGGTGACCTTCCGCGTTCTCATCTTCCCCATATTCTCACTTTTCTCTTTCCAGTAATCCAAGCCGTGCAACCGCCTCCAAACGCTCCCATCTTGCTCCATGAAGAATCTACTCAAGTACTCGAGGACGCAGAAGATGATGATGAGGATCTCTTCCAACTTCTTCATCGGAAACGCAGACATATAAGTCCTTCTAAGAGCCAGGTGCAGGGATCAAAGGCTGGCAATGAAGAAGAAGTCTTCCATGACACCGCTACATCCATTCATGTCGAATCTTCCGATCATTCTTCTCCAAATAAGCAGCAGGAACAAGATGCCCACACCGAAGACTCTGACGAAGTTTCTTCTCGGTTTGGGAGGATTCTCATCTGCAGAATCAAGATTCGATGAGGGATATTACTGCTGACATTCTTAACGACGTGATTGCTATGCTGGACGCGGCCATCGACAAGGTTGAGGCATCAAAGCAGAATACCACCGGCCTCATTTTGACGCCAATTATTCCACCTCCTCCACCCATGAACATTGTAGAGCCCATTGTCCCAGTCGAGCCTATTGTTCCAGATGCACCCATTGCTTTCTCGTCTTCACCCAATTACTCTCCACCACCTTCCCCTCACCTATTATCAGCCTCTTCATCCCAGCCACTTCCTCCTCTTACTCTTTCGGCTCCAATGTTTAATGAATTAGAATCAATGGGTCGTCTCTTGATCCAATTTTCTCAACAATTACCTCTCCATATGAAGCTAGCAACTGACAGTATTCGGTAGGAAATCCAAGAGAAAGTTGACTTGTTAGAAGCCGATATCGCTCCATCACAGGAAGAAGCAAACGCAGTTAAGTCCGAGAACCATGCTTTGCAGGTGTAGGTTCAGCAACTTCAAGCAAGGATTGTAGAGCAGGACTCTTTGATTGCCCAACGTGATGCTGCTCTGGCTGAATTAAAAGCCAAGCATGTTTTGTTAACTGCTCGTGATGAAGAAATCAAGCACTTAAATCAATTAGTACAGGATAAGGAGGATGCTCGGATTGCTCTCGGCAAACTTTTGGAAGAAACTTGTGTTGAGCTTGATGAGGTCGTGCAGAGAGGACAAGAAATGGCTAATTTGGCTAAGCAGACTACTGCCGAATTACAGGCCGCCTCTGTCGATCTTTTTCAGGCGAATTGTGCTCTCAAAGCCCAGACGAGTTTAACCATTCAACTTAAGAAGGAAGTAGTAGCATTTATGAAAGAAAGAGATGCTTATTATCAAACAATTCAATATCAAGCTCAGGAGTTGGAACGTAGAGAAAAACAACTAGGAGTTCAAGCTGACCGACTATCCAGAATAGATGGAAAAATTGAAGATATGAGATTGAGCCGCGATGCAGCCCTTGCCAATGACTTTTACTTATAAGAAGCATTTTTGCAAACCCAGATTGAATTTTTGATGAGTCAGGTCATTGCGGCAAGTTCAGTCTGAACTGACACACAGCTGGTGGAGCCGGAGACATTAAAGTTGATGCTGGATTCATTGAAACAGAAAATTACGAGAACCTTCAAATTAGCAAGAACCATGTATATCCAAGGCATCATAGATGAACCTTAATTTTGTTTTCTTTGCGGGTTCAAGTCCACCGTGCGTGCCAGTGTTAGGCCATCAGATTGGCACAATGTAACTTATATATTTTCATATACCGCACGCACCAAAAGGGCGTAGCGAAGTGATGTAACTTTTTACCTACTAATGAAGAGACATTACGGGGCTCTCTGGCGGTAGAGAGAAGCGGGATCGCCAGACTATCTATCTGGGCGATTTGCGATCTTGTGGAGACGTCGTAGTGCAGATTTTAGATATTCTGAGTACTGTTACTCTGTCTTTGTTAAATTACATTAATTTCTGATAACACAGTAATGTTATGTTGACGTTAATCAGTCTAAGAGACGGTGATCATTAATTTATGCGTTAAAGACTGTGTAAGCAATAACCGAAATACGAACAGTAATACGGTGTAAAAGAAGTTATACTAGATAGTCGCGTACTACTTAATTTGATAGTTGAGTTGGGAAAATCAGATAAAGGGCCTCTACATTGTCAGACCCCTACCATCCCCAAGAACCCGAAGAGATTAGAAGTGGACGTGACGGAAGTCCCCTTTTAACACTATCTTACTCGTACTTTAGTTTGGTATATGTTTTTATTAACAATATGGAAATTAATATATCACTATATAATTTCTTTTTTCTAACCTCTTATTGCTCACCTTTTTATTATCTATCATCTCAATGATTAGTGATCAAGCTAAGAAAAAAGCCTACCAAGTATCTTCAAAGCTATTCTTCTATGATGTGAAAACATGTTTCGATAGATCTAAAGGACCTTCTCTTGTTTTTTGAATAAACATAATATCTATTGCTAAATCTTTGTTTATGTCTTTTATTAAAGTAGTAACTATTTTCAAAATCCAACTATGATTAACTAATGATTTATGCAACTTTATGCATAAATCGTGTAAAAACTTTGGCAATATAACAACTACATGCACATGATCTTGATAATATAACCAAGTGCACTACACACATAACAATCAGCTAAGTGCTCCATGGACATCATCAAAATAAATGTGTTGACCTTCATACTAAATTGCAACATAAGCTTTCAAGCACTATGTGCCCTCATTTATATTATAGATAATCATTATTTACACCAATTACCTACAAAAGAATTCTATAGCACAAAAGAAGACATGTAAATCCTTCTATTAAATGATATGCTGCTAAACTTGAATGTGTAGAGGTGCAGTTATGCTAAATTTCATTTATGTGCATGTCCTCATGTTATTTAAATATGCTAGGAACAAAATAATATGAATAATTTCAACTCTAGATGGAGAGGAGATAAAGATCTATGTGCAAGGTAACAATGAAGTGCGGTAGAGATGTGCTTGATGGCATTTGTATAATTGCATATATGATACTCATAATGCAGTTATTGGCTATTCGAAGAAGTTCTTACCTCCATCTTCTCTATAAGAAATCCAAGAGAGTAAGCTCCCTTAGGGAGTTTTAGAGCTTGCTAAGCATGTGGGCATTGCATGTGGGTAAGCTTTCTCATGTCTAGATAAATGTGATGGATTTCTTCTTTGATTTGGGCATTGTTTGCACATCGCAAGGATCCTCAGGTAGCCTCTTGATCCTCATGGGGGGCTCCTCTATCCCCATTTTCTCTTTTCGCAGATGACCATGATCTCTACGGTTGATCACCTCTATACATCCACCAAGAAGCATACTAAAGAAGATGGTGAAGACCATCCATGTGGCTCCAATTTTTGTTGAAGAATAGTAAAAGAAGCACAAAAACATTCTCTTTATCTATCTTCACATATCAAAGAGCTTTCAAAAGCTCTAATAGTGTCAGGGGAGCACTAAGTTGTGCTCTCTAACTACAATAGACAAGATTTGGGAAATACACTTCTGATTACAAGAACACCTACATAGGGGAGATAATACAAGATTATGTGGTTGATACAAGAAGTCCCACAACCCAAGACCAATAGGTATGAATAACTGAACTAGAGATGATATAAGAGATCCCACAACTCGGGACCATAGGTATGAAACAAGATATCTCAATTAGAAGAATTCCCTTTAGGGAGATGAACTAGATACAAGAAATAACTAGACAAGATCTCGTACTACAAGATTACAAGAGGACAAGATAGGATGTCCAAGAACTAGACTAGACAAGATTGGAACAAGAAACAAGGAACAAGAAACAAGACAAGAATTGGAACTGGAACTTGGAGAGTACTTACTTGGCAATCACGACTCCTTGAGCTCCCAAGATTGGTATTGGCAAGACTGAGAATGAATGTGGCCAACCCCTCCTTATATAGGTTTTCCAAGGGCCGTTCAAGGGTGGTTACAAATTGATGATGTCATTGATGATGTCATCAATTCAAAGCATGGTCTCTAGATGTTAGAATCGAGCAAGAAGATAGTCGATCTTTGGGTTTTGGCATGTTTCAAACGCAATGGAAGTATTACTTTCCCCAAATTATGAAACAATCATGAGATACAAAAGTCACATAGAATATGAGGTTCAAAAGATCTCCTTTGTCCATGACATCACCTCCCCCTCAAGGGAGGAGTTCCTCGAGGAGCGATCATGATCTCTGTTCTCAGCTTCATTGGATTTTTCTTATGAAATTTACGAACCTTGGTTGGTGATCTCTGAAGGTTCTCTGCAGGTTCCCAAGTACGATAACTGATGTCATACCCTTTCCAATGAACAAGGTACCCCAATCTTCCTCGAGGTATTCTCGAATCTAGGATATGCTCAACTTCGAGTTCTTCATGATCGTCAATCTCGATAGGTGGTGAAGGACCTAATACTGCCAATTAAGTGCTCTCCAAGTTCTAGTTCTTGTCTTGTTCCTTGTTCCAGCCTTGTCTAGTCTAGTTCCTAGACATCCTATCTTGACCTCTTGTAATCTCGTAGTACGAGATCTTGTCGAATTATTTCTTGTATCTAGTTCATCTCCCTGAAGGGAATTCTTGTAATTGAGATATCTTGTTTCATACCTATGGTCCTGAGTTGTGGAATCTCTTATATCATCTCTAGTTTAGTTATTCATACCTATTGGTCCTAGGTTGTGGGACTTCTTGTATCAACCACATAATCTTGTATAATCTCCCCTATGTGGGTGTTCTTGTAATCAGAAGTGTATTTTCCAAATCTTATCTATTGTAGTTAGAGAGCACAACTTCCTAACATTTTGGCAAGACTATCCACATCAAGTCCCTATCGAGAATGATGGACTCCATATCCATACTAAAAAATATCAAGTCTACTCTGGATGATATATATAAAAAACCTCAGGACTTTGAATGGAGGTTATGGCAAGGTGATCGCTCAGTTGGAGAATTCGCATCAAACTTCAAAATTGTATTTCAAGGATCCACATTTCAAGAAGACTATCTAGTTAATCAATTTCAAAGTGATCTCAAAGATGAAATAAAGGGTTGTTTTATCCTCTACATCTGAGTTAAATACTTTAGAGGCTATCAATCAAGCAATTGAGTATGAGAATCACTTGTTAAAAGAAAGCCAAGTCCAAGAGTCAAAAGTCTTGAATAATGAAGACATTATTCCTCAAGAATATGAATCAAGAATCTTTGAAATCTAGAAAGTCATTACAAATGATATGTAGTATACATGTTATGAAGATATCAAGAAGGTAAAGGATAAGGAGGAGTTCATGTGCAATCAAGGAGGTGTGCTTACTCAATGCTCTCCATCAAACATATGAAAACACCACAATATTCCACTAGAAGCTCAAGGATTTATCACATGAAGAACCCAAGGAAGCTCAAGAGACACCGAGACCTTCACCACCTATTAGGATTGAGGATCGTGAGGAATTCCAGGTCGTGCATGTATTAGATTCAAGGATCTCTCAAGGAAGATTGGAATGCCTTATTCATTGGAAAGCGTATGACATGAGTGATCGTAATTGGGAATTCATTGAAAATCTTTAGAGAGCAAAAATCAAAGTTTGTGAATTCCATAAGAAGAATCCAATGAAACCCAAGCTAGAGAACATGGCCGCTCCTCATGGAACTCATCGTTTGAGGGGGAGCTGATATCATGGACACAGAGAAAACTATCTTAAACCTTAGATTCTATGTGAATTTCCATATCTCATTATTGGACCAGATTTTGGAGAAACTAATGCTTCCATTGCGTTTGGAATGGGCCAAAACCCCAAGATTGACTATTTATTTGCTGAATTCTGACACCGAGAGGTCTTGTTTCCAATTGATGATATCATCTATGACATCATCAACTCGTACCACCCTTGAACCACCCTTGAAAAACAGGAGGGATTAGCCACATTCATTCTTAGTCTTGCCAATGCCAGTCTTGGGAGCTCAAAGAGTCGTGATCACCAAGTAAGTACTTTCAAGTTCTAGTCTTGTCTCTTGCTCTAGTCTTATCTAATCTTGTATCTTGGACGTATGCTCTTGTCCTCTTGTAATCTCATAGTACGAGATCCTTTCTAGTTATTTCTTATATCTAGTTCATATCCCTGAAGGGAGTTCTTGTAATCCAAATATCTTGTTCCATACCTACAATCTCGGGTTGTGGGATCTCCTGTATCATCTTTGGTCCAGTTTTCCATACCTATCGATCCTGGGTTGTTGGACTCTTGTATCGGTTACGTATTCTTATATCATTTTTCCTACATAGATGTTCTTGTAATCAAAAATGTATTTTCGAAATCTTGTCTAGTGAAGTCAGAGAGAACAATCTAGTGCTCCCCTAACAAATAGCACCATTGAGAACATGGGCATGTGATTGTGTGTGTTACTCTCTTCCCCATCCTATTTACCCCCTTAGTTAATAGATAGTATCTAGAGTAATCTAGTATAAACATGTGGCCATCATACACATGCTCACTTTTCTATCACCATACGAACCTTATGAT
>MU261848.1:0-2500 GCA_020310875.1 Ceratopteris richardii | reverse complement strand
TGCTATAGTGTTGTAAACTCGCTTAATCTTTAGCTTTTACGGTTTTCTAACCGTTTACCGTTAAGGTATTAGCATAGCACGTTAGGTAAACGGTTTTGCTAGCGCCAGCGATCAGCGCATGTACAGAGAAGGGGCGTGGCGTGGTGAAAGTTGTTCCGAAAATTGAACATCTTGACAAGCAAGAAAGATTTCTCTCACGCCTAGTACTCGGACGTTGGCTCAAGGTATTTTCTCTACCCCTCATTTCCCTTAATAGGTTTATTAGCTTTCCGTCCTTGAACCGAGAACCACTTTCGGGGCTGGCTACCAGGCGGCGGGCGAGAGTGAACCATTCATTGGCACTTAACTTTAATGGGGTTGCCCCGTTACCCAACCGGATCTTGACCAACATGGTGTAGCTTGCCCGAGCAGTTTAGCTTAGCCTAAGCTCCGCAGTTTAGCAACGCCTAAGCGGAGCAGTTTAGCAACGCCTAAGCTCCGCAGTTTAGCTGCTAAGCGGAGCAGTTTAGCTGCTAAGCCGCTCCTTTATGTTTAAGCTAATATCGGTAACCGGTTTTCGGGTTAGTTTACCGGTAACGGTATTAGCTTAAACTACGAACGTTTACGTTTACCATTCCCTTCGGGCCTAATCGATTAAGCTAATACGTTTACAACACGTAAACTTTAGCTCCTATTGGACCTATTGGATTAAGCTAATACCTATACCGTTATGGTTTTCTAAGTGCTAACCCGATTAGAAGCGATAGTTTACCGTTTAGGTATTAGGTTTTGGAACCTTTTAGCAGTTTAGCTTAGCCTAAAAGCGCGTTCCGATTCGGCGGAACGGAAGGAAAGGGGCCTATGTATCTGCATGTGAAGACCGGGTGCGCTAATTCGTTGTAGATTCCAAGACCAACATGGTTTTGCTTAATTAACCAACATGGTCTTCTTTAGCGCATTCCCTACATGGTGTAGCTGTAGCTTCACCTACATGGTCAAAAGCAGGCGCAAAACTTAAAGGGGCGAACCCAATAGGAGCTAAAGTTGACCGGTCCCATAACGGTTTTGGTTTTCTTTAGCCCCAAACCTTGTCTTCGTTACAGCTACCGGTATGAAACGTAGGCAGGTGGTATGGGCCCTCTGACCTCTCTTTGGGGCTTTCCTCCGTTTACCTTAAAGGCGCGTAGCGAGCGAACTACGTTTACAACACGTATTAGCTTGCATAGCACCTCGTTCGCGGAGCACTAGCAGGCTTAAGCGCTTAAAGAGTAGTTTAGAAAACAAACAGTCAACGAAACGGACACGCAAAAGCGGGGTTCCTTCCCCGCCGCCCGGCACCCAGAAGAAAGGCGCCAAAAGTTTTGGAATCTAAAAACAAGAATGTTCAAGATTGTTTTTCTGACGAGGATCCTTTGTTCTTTTCCAAGCAAGCAAGAAATCTTGTGAGGATTTGCACCTCGGGTTGCCAAAAGAGTTTTAACCGTTCGTAGTAATGAGTAATTTTCTCGCATTCCGTGGTTGACAGCCAAGGTCGTGTTATAAACACCTGGGTTGACATCATCAACCGCGCTAACCTAGGTATGGAAGTTATGCATGCTTGAGCGTTGCTAGCCAACATGGTCTTGGAATGCCTACCCCTTCAGGTTTTAGGTTTTCGCTGTAGCCAATAGGCTTAGTTTACAAAGGATACTAGCTGAATTAGTAGCTCACAATTCGTTCCAAATACAAATGGATATGAGAAAAAAAGAAAACCCGGGTAGGTTTTGTGCTAAACCCGATAGGCTACAGCGAAAACCAGGGCTTTCGTTTTTGACAAAAAATTTCCTTCGAAAGAAACAAAAGTTTTACACTTTGATTTCTAGATGCCTGATAGTCATACTGACCCAAATATCAGGGGCGAAAGAGGATAGCGGGGCGAAGCTAATACGTTCAGTTTTCGGTGCGGCTTAAACGTAGTTAGTTTACCGGTTAGACGGCGGCGGAGTTTCAGCATGGAAAAGACTAGTCTGAGCTTAGCACCAACATGGTGTAGCTGTAGCAAAACCAACATGGTGTAGCTGTAGCCTTTATAACGGGTTTTCTTTTACCACAGTGGGTAAACCCCGTCATCTTTGATCGATAGGTTCATGAAACAGCGGATGAAATGATCGGTGAGCTATTACGAACTCTTTCATGTCTTTGCACGCTTGAACGAAAACTAGCGTAAACGCGTCCCCAGTGATATGGGTAATCTGCTCCGTCCGTCTTTGTCGTTGGAAACGCCTATCCCCTTCTATAGAATCTTTCCTCCTTCCTCGAGATGGAGTAGTGGATTCAATAGGCAAAACCATGTTGGTCTTGCTACAGCGTTTTCTTTAGCACCGGACGACCGGCCTAGGACCAATCTAAACCTTACCTTCCGTAGGTACTTCTAAGAAAAGAAAACCAACCATGTTGCTTGGAGTCTGGACTGATGTTTCGTTCCGAAAAAGGAAGTCACTGATGACTGGAAAGCGGAAACGACTCGCTGTCTCATCTTATC